>JAOXYL010000078.1:7135681-7147643 GCA_028564955.1 Terapon puta
AAAACCAATCCGCTGGGCCGCTTCTTGTGACATGACAACCGCACTGTGTGTGTGTGTGTGTGTGTGTGTGTGTGTGTGTGCGTGTGTGTGTGTGTGTGTGTGTGTGTGTGTGTGTGTGTCAGAGGCCTAGCTAAAGACAATGGAGAATGTTGCTCACATGAGGGTATAGAGGAAACACAACTCTAGTGACTGTAGCAACGCCAACCCTGTCTGTGTTTCCTCCAACCCCCCCACCCCCCCACTCCCCGCAGTACGGGTGGTGTAGTCAATACAAATGGGCTGCGTGATGTGCAAATCGAGGCTGGTTGAACAGTGTAGGCAGGCCTTAATCTATTCTTAAACTGACTCTGGATGAGTTGCATTACATCCTGTAATTTTGAGGTCTGTTGTGCCTCTTTGGTGGGAAGGCTCGGAGTTGGGGGGCAGATTTGCTCACTCCAGCTCCAAATCACAAGGAAGTAAGCACAGCACGCCTGGTTGTCAGTTGGTGAAGCTGCTGTGTGTGGTAGCTATATGTGCTTTTAATTTATTTAATCATCATCAGTTTTCACAGGTCTGTTTTATTGGGCATTATTATCAGCAGTTCCATTAAAATGGGTACTTCTGTTTTGTTTTTTTTTATATAAAATGGCCCCAGTGACCTCATGTTCTCCTGTCGGAGGTGTTGCAGTGGAAGCCTGAAAACTAGGCCAAGGTTCTGCCTCTGTGTGTATGTGTGTGTGTGTGTGTGTGTGTGAGCAGGTTATGAGCTGGGACATACACTAACCTTGCACAACCTTACTACAGAGAGTTGGAGGCCACCCTCACCCCCCCCACCTCCCCACTCCCTGCCCCCACAGCCCAGCGCAGGGGTCAACTTGCACTGGTGGTAACAATGATGGAGGAGGGGCAGCAGGCCATTGTCTGGGACTGTCAGCCATGTACGTTAAAGCAACCCCTCTCACCCCCCACAGAAGTCCATGTGACCTGGCCCCTGCACAACCTGGTTTGGCCCGGCTCCATTGTGTTTTTGCGTGGCCATAAAACATCAGTGAACGCTCGCCGCTGTTCACTTGCAGGATCCTGTTTTCAAAATGTGTCCTTGAAAGCAGTATTAAAATGAGCCTTGAATTTGCATTATCGTCGAGCTCCAGTGGCACTGCTGCTCCGGTCGCACGCCATGTCGACTCTGACGCTGACAGGAGCTGCCACATGTAAAGATAGATCCCTTTAATGGTGATGGCGCGCTGCACTGCGTGGCTTTCTGCGATAGATTATACTTTTAAACGACCGTCTTGAGAATTGCTCGACTTCTCTTGAACCTTTAACGCTCAGTAGCTGATGGGACGCGAGGTGTGGCCTGTTCAGGCAACAAGAAAACTGTGGCATTTTTTAACCCGGGAGACACGGGCTGACCTTCCTGTGCAAATATCACTTTCTGGGATAGAGCGCCGTTGCTCGGCTCTCAGATGGGCCGTGCTATCCTTGGCAGGTGCGCCGAAGAGGCTGTGTCAGCAAAGAGCCCTGAGAAAACAATCGGAGCAGTGGGATCTGCTCCCCGAGTCTGCTGTGTCAGGCGGGCCGCTGCTGGGACTCCTCCCCTCCCCTCTCTCTCCCTCTATCCTCTCTCCGGCGGCTGACACACTGGCTGTCACTCACCTCCTCGCAGCATTCGGCCGTTGCCATGGTGTTGTTTAGCTCTGCTGACAGGTGGGCTCTGACGCCATTCCTCCTCCCCCTCCTCCCACCTCCAGGCCACACGTCAAACACTGCTTTCTCCACTCTGCACCAAAAATAATATGTGAGGGGAGGCCTGTCATTATCTCTCGGTTTGCTGATGTGCCTGGCTCAACACAAATCCACACGTTACTGATATCAATGAGGGATTTTGGGACTGTGGTGCTTGTGTAATCCCAGCCACCTTATTTATTTAGGACGGTAACGGGCAAAGCGAACGCCCCCCGCGTGAGACCCAGAGAGAAAGACGTCGTTTTTTTGCCGCCGCCACAGTTGTCGCCACGGTGACATTCGTGTGTGGGGATGTATTGTGTCTGAGCTCTGCGCTTCACATGTATGGGGAAAATCCCACTGAAATGTTGCTGACGACTCAGAAGAGGGGTTGCTAGGTAACCTGACGTCACAGCACTGCGCTGGTGTATAGGGAGGTAAAGCAGGAGGCTAGCTCATTAGCCCCCGTCAAAGTAAAAGGCCTCTCGCTGCCGGCCACGCCAGGCCAGATCTCCAGAAACACTGAATTCAGGCCGTCTGTGAGAGAGCAGGGGAAGATGTGCGGAGGCCTCTGAGGATTCTGAATTTTGCTTTCAGAGCGCCACCTTGTTCAGTCTCCCATCTGCTCTGGTGTGCATGCTTGTACTGTTTGCATGTGTGTGTGTGCTCATGAACGGAAAGCCGACTATCCCTCTCTCTCCGCCATCCATAGAAGGAGCTGCTCTCACTGGCCAGGCTCATGAGGTCAAATACATCTAAAAGGAGGTTCAAACTCTGCAGATGTTTTGAGAACAGCAGGAAAGCACATTATACCACTTTGGCTTTTTTTTATGAGCAAGCTTTGTGATGAAAGGGTTTTGTAGGTATTGACGTGAACATTTGCATTCATGTGTGCGTTTTTGCATTTACTTTCCTCCGAACTGATCTTTTTTTAATATGGTCCTTGTTTGCAAGTTGAGCCGGCGTCACTTTTTATTTGTTTGCATTCAATAATGCATGCCTTTTTTCCCCTTTTTAAAAAAAAAACATGCCATAATGCTCTGAGTGCAGCTGATAATTGACTTGTAATTGCAGAGCTGAAGAGCTGCAGTCAGAGTCGACACGGAGAGCATTTACCTCCCCTCCATTCCTCTTTTCTCTCTCTCCTCTTTCATCTCTCCGGCCCTCTGTGGCGGCAGCTTTTGTTAGCTGCCACGAAGCAGCCTTTTTACATCCCAAGGCCGCACTCGCCGAGAGTAGCTGCGGCTGTATGAGTTTCTGTCTGGCTGGCGAGTGGATGTGTCAGGGACTGAGCTGAATGAGCAGAGAAAGACGCACGCTCCTCCATTGTTGCTCAGGCACTCGAGAGGTGTGCGGCAGGTCGGGAGCCGGCTGGTGTTGCGCGGCTCATCTGAAGGTGCCGCCCTCTGTAATGGACTCTCACAGATAGGCCGTGCGATAAGGAGACACACTATACGGCCGTGCTGGGCTGCACAACGCGGGCCCCTGCAAGCCAATACGCCGGTGTTCATTGTAATACTTACTCACTGGACCGCTGCACTTGACTTTGCCTTGGAGAGCGTTGGGGTAAAGTCTCAGCTGCTTTATGCGGCGTGGAATACTTGATTGTTTTGGGACAGGTGTGGCTTTCAAGCACAGCAGGGGTCTGGGTATGTACCCCACGCCATGAAGCCTTACAGCAAAGGTCCTTCAGCGGGGCTTTGTCATTAATGCGCTGATTAGCAGATGCAAGCATCAAGATGAAGACACGGGGGTGGTTTGGGGTTTACTGTGCATCATTAAGCTGCCACCCTAAGGCCAGCCTTTGTTCTGCTTCTTCTTCGCCTTTCTTCATTTGCTCCCCTGCTTCATCAGCAGCGCCACCATCCCGTGGAGACGAGCCACACAGCCGGCTCGGCACACATTGGCTCACACTGGGATTGTTACAATCTTCTGTCATTTCTATGCCATAGATGCTTGTGTGGTTGATTTTTTTTTTTGTGGGATGGCTCGATCGTGTACCCTCTTAAGTGCTGGTGATCCGAAGAGAGCACAGAAAACTGCGCGACTGGTCGTGTGGCACTTTCTTCCGTCATTATGTCACCAAGCTGCTTCCTCGTTCCAAATATACTTGTTTGCTGTGCCAGCACCACAGATGCTCTCATCAGATGACCAGCTCATTGTTCCTCTGTATGGTAATAGCTGTTTATATCTAATTAGCTGTCTTGAGCGGTCAGGGCGATGGAAAATCGGGTTAAGCAAACGCAGGAATCGTTACTGCAGGTACATCGAGTTCACAGTGGAAAAACTGAGAGAATGCATCGTCGTGCATCAGGTTAACCTATATTATATCAGAGCTAAAGAAAATGTATTATAGATAGATAATATATAAATATATTATTATAATAGGTGTCAGGGTGGGGTCACTTTTGCAGAAACAAAACTAGGCAGTATCACTTTTGTGTGGTGTTGCAGGCCTTTCAAAAACACGTCATGCCGCCAACACAGCACTGTGACAGACATCTTGCTCTGTGGCTGGAGCTCCCAGCACGCCGCAAGTCTCCCCTCTAACCTGCCCCTTCCGTCTGGGCCGTGTTCTCTGTTGCTCCCTGCAGGTGAAGCTGATGAAATACATCTGTAAACAGCTGCAGTGCAAGCAGAAAGTGCCAGAGACGGAGAGGCCCGAGGCCCTGGACAGCTACCCACACTTGCGAGACTGGCTGCGCACCATCAACCTGCGACCGGAGCTCATCGAGGTAGGCCGCGTTGTTTCGTGTTGCTGTCGCCGTCTCCCTCTCTCTGTCTCTGTCTGTCTGCGTCGCTCTCTCTTTCTCCTTTCACTAAGTGTGTCTGTGCTGTGTGGATTCAGTATGTGTGCTTAGCCCCTGTTCGTGTGCGCATGAGGAATTCTCGACCAGTGACCATCACAGCGTCTTTCTATATTTAGGCTGCAAACAGTGGCAGCAAAACTGAACTTGAACTAATCCACTGAAAAAGACTTTTCTATTTATATCTTTGTGTCATGTAAGCGAGACTGATGGAGTCTCACAAACCTTTACTGGATATTTCTTTTATATACCATAATTAAAGGGTATCATCTTTTTAAATTTTTTATAATGGTACTTTTGTTTTCTACATAGAGATGATGTTCCTCTCTGTTGATTAGAGCAAACTGTATGACTCCATTTGTCGAAGTAGTTAGAAATCTTATTGGAGAAAGAGTTGTTAGCCCAGTCCACACGTTTACTAGTTGGACCTCCACTGGAGTATGATTGCTCCGCTAATGAATATAGTCTGACCGATACTTTCTTTCTTTCTATCTTGTTTTTTCTATTCTCAAACGTAGTTTTGTGTTTCCTCTTTGTCATTTCTTGTTACTTATCACATGCACATATCCCAGTATATCTGCAGTAAACTGACCCATCGCAAGCTCTGCAGCTTCATATCTATGCTGGTGTGACTGACTCGTCTGAACACAGACTTTGATCATTGTAAGACGAAAGGGAATCAGTGTTTTGATACGTTTCAGAATTGGCTCCAGTGCTAATCTATGAAAATGACGGATGGCGCTTTCGTGTTTACGATGGCGGCGCCGTTGTCTTCTGATGGCCTTGCAAGCGGTGACCTTCAGATTAACAGCACGAGCTGAGCAGTGTGTTTACCTTAAGTTGGTCTCTAAGCAGTGCACAAAATACGCCCATGTCTTTGCACAAAAGAAGCCGCCATGCGCCACCAGATAAGTTGCTGTTAAGGGGTCACGCCCTCTGGGTCACCACTTCTCTTCTTACCAGCCCACAGCTACTCACGCACACCTGACAAAAATACATCAAATGCGCTCATTTCCTTATTTTGCACGTTTGTTATTCCACCACACGATCTGTTTGTCGGATTTTGTTGTAATTTCCTCTCCTTCCACCGGCTCCCCTTCCTGTGCTGCTGTAAACTGTTTTAATCCCGCTCAGCTACTGTATGTTTTTGCTCCTCGTGTCTGTTTGTCTTTGTTTCGCGACCCCGACTGCAACCTGCTTATTTTTGAATGCCTCTGCACTTGTTGTTCTTTAATATGTCCCCAGCTCGTACATGCTTTTTGTTTTGGTTTTGCAGCCTTGATCCATTATCTGATTATTTGTCTCCTGTTTGCGGGTTAGTCATATCTGTCATGCTCACCGCTCTGCTTGCGTTCCAGTTTAAACCTCACCACCTTCCCTTCAAAGAATTTGTCTTTGCGCTAGAAAGGTTTTTTTTTTTTTTTTTTTGATAGCGGAGCAAAGGTGCTCGTTTGTTTGCTCTGTATACCAACAGGGGTTTCCCAAAATGCATAGAGCCGTCATGGCAAAAAGATAACCCATTTAGATAATTATTAGACTGATATTTCTCCAGTGCATCTCCTTATCTCATTATATATATATATATATATAAAATTGTGTTTATTTCTCTGTTTTCTTACCTGGGATCCAGCCTCTCTGCTCCCGTGCTGCAGCCGTAAGCGTAGTGTTGGACCAACATGTGGATGCCATGTTGGCAAGCCTCTTAAATCGCTCATGTCCGTCTCTGAACTGAACTAATTAATGTTGTCCGTGGAGCCAGTAAGTAGCCTCCCCTTGATTAACCTCACTGCTCACTGCAACAACAGCAAGGGTGCCAAAGCATTTCGAGCCAGGCCAAAACGTTGCCAAAAATAGCGTTTAAAATGTACTTTATGTCTGAGGACATGCCTATGTTTGCGTTTATAACCTTTTTAAAGGTTAATTTTCTAGCTACAATACATTCACGTATTCTGAATTCTAAACAACAAGGGGCCCATGTTAACTAAAACCCACTTGACTTAATGTGTAGGCTCAATAACCATGTGCTGTTAATCGCTGTGTACACATACGCGGCACTTCTGACCAATAATACTGTACCAAGGAGGCCGCAGTACAGCAATCATGCATGCGAGCTATGCTGTTCATGGTGCTAAAATTGTAATGTTATTATGAGCGAGTAGGTGGGAGGGGAGCGGAGGGCCCACAGCCACTTCTGAATATCACATCACTCACCCTTGCTTATGAGCATCTGCGTGTGTGTGTGCGCTTCCTTTTGCTTACAGTGTACACACGAGTGTGGGAGGTTGCCCTAGTTTTCTGATCAGTGTTTGCCCTCTCGGAGCGAGGGTTTAACCTGGCTGATAAGCGATTGCGTACTTCCCATGTCAAAAAAACATCCTAAAATCACTGGACTATCTTCCATTTCCTTCTGCGATCCATGAACTGTTTGGCCGTGCTCTCGCTTCGCCCGCCGCCTCAGTAACTGAACAGTAAATAAACAGCAAATACCTGAGGATTGGAGGTCTGTAGCCAAACAGGTCCAGTTTCTGTTTGGTGTCTTGTCTGTGACCCCCTTGTCCTCAGCTATTCTTCTCTATTCTGTTCAACTATTCTGATAGCCGTGCACATATTGTGTAAGAGTCGTCCTTACATTTACTGCATTTCGACAAAGGGCCCTTGTTTATGTTCAAACTAATGTATAACATTAAGTTCACTTTACAACTGTGGCGTACAGACAGTATGTCAAAAACTTCTTGCTGACGATGATCCGCAGTTGAGCACAGATGGTTAACTCGCTGCACAAAGAATCACAGGCACAATCGCACCTTTCTGTGTTTTTTCTTTTTTTTTTTTTTAGTTTTTAAGCTGCAAATTTTCACCGCGAATGTGTGGCCGGCGTGTCTGCAGATAACAAGGGCCAAGGCTTGTTTTATTAATCTGATCTCGTTGTTGATTTAAGTGCCGGTTTTTCTGTTTGCTAATTCGAAAACCTCATCCTGTTACACGTGGCCGCCTCTTCGCCGTGTGACAGAAATAGTTGACTCCCATCGTAATGTCGGGTTTGACACACTGTTAATTTGGACCTTCTTTTTACGCGTTTGATCACATACACAGGCAGACGCTCATCCCCTCCCGCTATGACGATGACTATCAAAGTAGTCTGCAGCGTGTTCGGTCCCAGCGTCGTGTGTCTGTCACTTTTCTGAGTGTCGTCTCCTTCATTTGTAGCCCACCAGTGCGGCCCAGTCTGCCTCCCACTCTGATTTCGTTAATAATGGAGTCCTCTACTCGAACAATGCTCTGTTATGTGTATCACTCTGCATGTTTCATGTCTGTTTTCTTCCTGTCAGCTGCTGTCAAACTTTCCACCACCTCTGTACAGTGATATCTCTAAATATACTACACTTAACTTCATCCAGTAGGGAAAAAAAATGAGCAGACACTGCAAATCCCAGTACATGTGTGATCTTAAAGAGCACTCGGATAAGGTGGCCTTGCCCTCTGCAGATCCTTGGCCCAAGTCCTTACTGAAGTTTTCACAACCACCTCCTGATACAGGCGTAAAACCGCGTCAGGGGTGCTTTATAATCTGCACTTATGTCCCGGATAAGTGCAAGAAATGATATGTCAAATGCCCCAAACTAATGGGAATTACACTCATTTCCAGGAACAGTGCAGAGGTTGCATGACCTATTTAGTGCCCTGCCATGCTGCCCTTTTTTTTTTTTTTTTTTTTTTTTAATGCTGCATTTCAGCCTACTGCAGGCCGCCGCAGTGTTAGAGGATTTACAGCAGATGTTTTTTATTGATGTTACATAAACAACTTCAAGCAGAGTCTCTTTGCTGTCTCCTGTGACACAGATGTCATTTTTGTTTTAAGTAGTTTTGCCATGTCCTCACAAGTGGTGTTAAGTTTAAGAAACAGGAAGTTAAATGTAAACCTTATCTTTCAATATCATCATGTATTCACCATAGCTGGTGGATCTGATGGTTATCTGTCTTGTTGAAGACCCTCCCACTGACGGATTTTTACATATTGCTTGTGTTTTTGCGCTCCCTTGTGTAGTCGCTGAACTCTCACTGTCTTGGCGTTGCTCCCCTGCAGGCAGTGGAAGCGAAGCTGTCCTTGGATGCCTTACTGCAGATGACAGGTGCTCAGGTGAGGGACACAATGCGAAGACTCGGGTCCAGCTCAGAGGAGTGCGCCAGGCTCAGTGCTGCCCTCTCCTGTCTGAAGAGTGCCACTGAATCAGGTATGTGTTGGCCCCGTGGGAGCCTCCATGATCAGATGCATCACGTTGCATGTTCCTTTGGGTTCCTACTGGTGGTGTTTTTCCGTCTCATCTGCCATCCAGGAGGTGAACTGAGGGAAGACGGCGGTCCCTGGCTGTCTGAGCCCACAAGGAGGGACAGTGGCTCTTTACTGACTGCTGACCAGCTGACCGGCCTGGGGACTCCACTCCGCCCTCACAGTCCCTCGCCCCTCGCCCGCCCATCCGCCATCCAGTCCACCCCATCCACCCCCTGCGCGACCTTCCCTCATCCCCGCTCCGGCTCTGTGTCTGCGGCGCCCACGCCCGATGCCCTGGCATCGCACGCCTACGGTGAGAGCCCTCTTACTGATCCATTCCCGATGTCCGTAGCTCGAGCGGCTCGGCTCCACGGGCACTCTTCCACCCCGCCCATCACTCCGCCCTCAAAGAGGCGTCACCGGCTGAAGCCCCCCTGCACCCCGCCACCTCCGTCCCGCAAAGTGCTGCATCTGCTCCCCAACATCACCCTGACGCGCAGCAAAAGCCACGAGTCCCAGCTGGGCAACCGCATCGAGGACCCACCCACCAACAAGTAGGTGCTCAGAGAGATGTTTTTGGACCAGCACGCTGTTACAGAGTTCACCTCGTCAAGAGCTTTTCATAAGCAGGTCGAATGAGAACTAAATGGGAACCATCAGATTACATTATGCGTGTGACTGATTTCCACTGTTGGCTTGATTAGCACAGGTTTCTCTGCGAGAGGAGAGCGAGAGCATCTCTTTAGCTGGCCAGCATTTGACTGTTTGTCTTTGTTTATTTATCTATATTATGATATACAGTCCTATTTTATACCTGTGTCATAACAACCTGATTTCATGGTCTCATTTGCAGTTTACAACTTCATTCCTTTGTTCCTTTTCTAATGATAATGAATGATTAGTTGTATTTATATGCATTTATAATCAAGGGATCTGTTGTTGCTAGCATACATTTCCGGTTAAGATCAAAACTATCTGAAAAACTTGTTCACTTTCTCAAGGCTCATTATAGTTTAGCAGTTTTCTTTCCATTGCAACCAGATGAGGGAATACAGCTAATTCTCATCAACATACAGTATGTTTGTGCAATGTTTAGCCAGCCGTGCTGCTGTTCATTTCTTAAACTGACTGAATGATGCATTAATTCTGCGCAAAATGAATTGATTGCAATTTTAATAAGGGATTAATAATTGTGCGCCATTTATCAAAAACCAGCAAACGTGATCTAGTTACGACTGACTAAATGTCGACCGGCAGCAGAAGCTGGGTGCATTGTGTCCAGGCAGGCAGACAGACAGCAGAGCTTTCCTGTGATACATTCGCATTCGCTCTTTCTCACTCTTTCACATCCTTTCCCATCCTGCCTGTTGCTCCTTTGCTCTGACTGTATGTGGAGCTAATCCCCGCACAGATTCCCAGAGATTATGACTCATGTCAAAACAGGAAGTATTTCCTAGGACTAATGCTCAGAGGTGGCGAGACGTGCACTCTCTCTCTCTCCCTCTCTCTCTCCCTCTCTCTCTCCCTCCCTCTCTCTCTCTCTATCTGTCTTCCTCTCTCTGTCTCTCTCTCTCTCTCTCTCTCTCTCTCTCTCACCCACCCCCCCCCCTTCTCCCTCCCCGTTTCTCTATTGTGATTGGATGCACATACACAAACAAGCCACATGTTTATCCATAATATCCCGTCTGTTTATGGAAAGCTTTACTGGGGGGGTGGGGTGGGATGACGAGGGGGGGGGGAGAAAACTGGCAAAGGGAGAAGTAAATACGGCTGACATAAATCCAACACATCTAACGGGCACCTGGCTTTGTGCACAGTGTTCGGCATATTACCACAGCAATCTGAAAACAGGTCACAGCTCTGATGGATGATTGAACAGAACTCAAGACGAAAAGGAAAAAAAAAACACGATACAAATGAATTCTTTGTCCCGCCGCAACTGCTCACGTGCGGCTGTGCGTGCGCGTGTGTGTATAAATCCCAGAACTGGCGCCGCTCAGTGCTTCGGTCCTTGTGACTTCAGTCTGGGTGTTAAGGATGTCACCCTTGCTGTCCCGTGCCAAAGCTATTTAGGTAATCCAACGTGCCTCTCTCTCTCTCTGTAGCCCTTACGTAACCTGTCCCAGCCGGTGTTGTGCTCAAGCGACGCCGCAGACCTGCTGCGGTCATCCAGTCTAGTTGTGGCCTGACTTACCGGCTCTCCCTCTCCGCCCCCCCACCCCAACCCCCCACCCCCCTCCAGGTGTGTTAAAAAGAACAAGTTGCTCCAGAATATGCAAGTCAATGGGAACGGATGTGAGGACTCGCCGACTCGTTACCCCGCCGTGTCTGCGCGCACCCCTGGAGTCACCTCGGCCGCCACCCCGGCATCTTACACCCTGCCCGGCACGCCCACCCTCCTGGAAGAGCATGGCACCATCAAGAGTGAGTCGTGTGCAGCATCTTTGCCTGCGTGTTGGGTGTTTTTTTGAGTGCAACCTGTCGAAAATAACCCAGTCTTCCTCTTGATCTCTCTGCCCTTCTTTGGCCAGATAACGTAGCAGTGCATCGCAACTCCCCACAAGCAGTGAGGAGGGACATAGGGCTACCGGTCACGCACAGGTAGAGCTGTCTTTTACCCAAAATGTGTTGTATACTGAGCTATACGATGACATAATGACACAAACTAAAGCTAGATTTGTTGGGGATGCAATGACGGACTGACTGTATTGATAATAACTCAACACTAATGTGATCGTGTAGATTTAACATTTTGTATGTTTTTATGAAGGTTTTCTACCAAGTCGTGGCTGTCCCAAACATGTCAGGTGTGCCAGAAGAACATGATGTTTGGGGTGAAGTGCAAACACTGTCGGTAGGTTGAGCGCACTCTGCTTAAAGGGTTAGTCAGCTTGAAGTGTTTTTGTCACTGACTGAGACAGTTGAACACATTAGTACGCAGAATAATTAGAAAGCTCCGGCAGGTTTAAAACCTCGGCCGTGGGAGTGCACAGAGCTGGACTTAAAGAGTGTTGTGGGTGCCGTACGCTGATCACTCCTATGTCTCTTGTGCAGGTTAAAGTGCCACAACAAATGCACGAAGGAAGCCCCATCCTGCAGAATTTCTTTCCTACCAAGTAAGTCTTTTCCTTAGTCTGTAGTTGTGTGTCGATTGTGGACATTGTGACATTTCTGATAT
>JAOXYL010000078.1:7157649-7178449 GCA_028564955.1 Terapon puta
ATAATGCTTCTATGGCCTGTATCATAAAGGAGGAAATTCATTAGCTAATAAATAAACACCCTAAAAGTCATTAAATTGAAAGCTGTTTAATTGTTTGGACAGACGTTTTTTTTTATTAGTGGAGCACAGCCAATAGTCAACTGAGGGAGCAGTGGGTTCAAAGGACTCTTGGGAGTCAACACACAGCTCAGCAGAAAGGGATCAACCACACTGACAACTTCAATCTGTTCTGGAGACGCAGGCATCTTTTCAGGGCAGATGGCCTCCACCCAGGCAGATCTAAAGTTAAAGTACAGATGGGCCATTTCTTGGTTTAGTGGACTCTTACACGCCGCGGCCTCGGCACCAGAACAAAAGGACCCCGAGACAAAACATCACAGCCACAATGTCAGCGTGTTGATGGCCAGCCCATGGATCATTCTCCTAATTCCCTCTCCTTTCACTCTCCCCTGTCTCAGCCCTTTTGGGATTCACTGATAAAACTGAAGCGCTGGTCAACGCTGGTATTAAAGCCCAAACACGGTCACTGCCATGTCGCCTGCCTCCACCCCAGCCCGGCACATTCTGCAACGCCAACCTTGCTGATAACGAAGACAACAAAAAGAGCTCTCTCCTGCCCGGGCTGATAAGGCCCACAAGGTCACCAAAAGTTTGCCTCATCTGTCTCCCCCCCCAGCCTCCCCTCTCAAGGCTATCTCCGACAAACATGCAACAGAAATTAAGGAACTGGACGTGATGGCTGAGGGATGGCGCTAAACTGCACTGACACATCTCAAATAGCAGCCATTCAAATCAGCACCCAGCAGATCTACCTAGCATCAGCACCAGCACTTTTTTTTCTCCTACTTCCTCATAGAGTGGCCCCCAACAACAACCAGAAATAGTGTTATCTTCTAGAATTCATATTCTTATGCCAGCTTTGATCGTAGATTAAACAAGGTGTACTTAATTCATTCTGCAAACCTCTCAAGCTTGATATAGATTCCTTGTCACCCACAGTCTGTCCTTGGCCCTCAGGTTAGTAAAAAAATGCTTTCAACACACTACATGTAGCTTTATTAAAGATCAGGTCTTTGGTTGGCAAAACATTTTTCATTGATTATCAAGCATAATCTTTATTTTAGATTTTTAAGGGCAATCTAGCTAAGCTCAAATAGCAGCTGTTTTTTTTTTTGATGACTTTGTTGAACTGCTGTCTGTCATCTGCATAGACTTTGACCACGCAGTTAATGTTGTTCCCCCTTTTTTTTTTACCCTCTCAAAAATATACACAAGTTCGGTATAAGCAAGTACAAGTGCACCATGAAATTCTACATCAGTGAAAACACCAGTGAATTATTCATACAGGCTTTATCTTCTACATTCACCCTTGCTTAGGTCTCAGGTGGTGATCTTGCAGATAAATTCAGTTTAAAATGATGCGTGCTTCTGATGTCATTTCCCCCACTAAGATAAAGTTAGTCTCTGGTCAGAAAAAAAACCAAAAAATAAAACACCCCTTTCTCATCATTGCCAAAAGTAAAAATAATGCCTGCACATTATGTGATACTGCTGCTACTTATTTCTTTCTGCTGATGGCTGACAAACCTTTCTGTGTCAGTAGCCCATGAGCTTTTATCCACAAAGTCATGCAGTACATTTTGTGTCATTCTTTACTGACCAAATCAGAAAATTAGTCAAGTTGTCTGTTCCTCCACATCAGGTTTAGAGTCTAAATTGTCCTCGAGTCAACTTAAAACCATTTCAGAGAGATGCAGTTTGATCCTATCTGTTATAGAACTGTGGAATAAATTGTGCAATATCTGAAATTCTCCTCCTTCAGCAATGAAATTCTCCCCACAGGCTTTTTTAAAGGAGTGTTTAGCTGCAATACCAAATGGTAAAGACTTCTCTACTCTCTGGCTTCCCAGAAGCCCTGAAACCTGCAGTTATTAAGAAACTCTTAAAAAAGAATTATTTCAGTAACTCACTAAAGAAACAAATACAGACTCATACTGTGACTAAACCTGACATTTTTAAGTAAAATTATTGAACAGGATGCTCTTAAAAAGCTTGCCACTTTGTTGGCCTTAAACAATTGTTTTGGTGTGTTCTACTTAGGGTTTTCACTACGCCTTAGCATCGAGACTGCTCTTAGAAAAGTCCCTGAATGACATATAGTTAAACAAAAACAGAGGATAAGTTTCTGTTTTAGTCTAACTATATCTCAGTTCTACACTCACAAATGTCAACCACAACTGAGTTAGACTTTCAGGGACAATGCTTAACTGGTTTGAATCCAATGTGAAGGAGCAGGACCACGATGTGTCCAGTTGTTTTCATTCACCACAAAGTAACCTCCCAGCAAACCTGACATCTCCTCCAACTCCCAGCTCATTTAAATGTTGTTTTCTTTTACTGTTTGATGTCTCTTATTGTATTTCAGTTCATTTGTATCTATTTTTTAGATTGCCTTATGGTTCTTTTATACCTTTTCCCTAATGTGTTTCTGCCTGAAAGCACTTTGAATTGCCTTGTTATTGAACATTGCTACACTGATAAACTTGCACTGCTTTGCCTATACAATGATTGCTCTTACTGACTAACGGGACTTTCCATCACTCAAGGGAAGGTGTGGTGCTTTTGTGATGAAGTCATCTGCCTTCCTTCTGTTCTCACTTCCTCTCACATGTAATTAGCCTGATGATGCTTTTCTCCTTCATCACATTAAGGCAAGGCATCAAGGGTAGAAGCTAAATTAACAATCCCTACTATCTGTGTGGGTTGATTCTGAAGTTGCACATGCACTGGAAAAAACTTAAGTTGTGCTTCCCTCTTCAGCTTGTTTCCTTTTAGAGCCACAGTAATTTATAACATGACTTATTGCTGTCTTGAGCACTTTCCTCCACTGAACAGCAAGGTGTCATCAGCACAGAGCTGAGTGGAAAAATCAAACTAGTCTGAACATTTTCCCCCTGAGAATTTTTTTTTTACTATTTTATTGTCAATTTTACTGTCAATTCTTACTGATGGTCATGTTAGTGAGACTGTTTTAACTGCTTGCATTGATGACAGTAGGCTGACCTGCAGAGTCATGCACTCTACGGTCTTAACCTAAGTACCTGCAAAACAGATGCTTGTAGAGCATGGGGCATGTTGAGTGATGCATCCTGAGTTTTGAAGCTCTCGTCTTGCATGTTGTTGGGGTGCAGCAACTTGCCAAATGGAGCATGTCAATCTAACTGTGTAAGTTACAAGTGCAGGTGCAGTCAAGTCACACAGGAACAGAGGAAACAATAAGGGGAACTATATAAAATAAATTGAATGATTCAAATGGATGCAAATTGGCAATACTGACTTGCATGCATTTTGTTGCACTGCTGTTATTAACTGAATGTATCAAAAAGCCTTATAATTGGTACATGACATTAAGCACGACATTAAGCGTGGACTACATTAAGAACATGAGAGACCTGATGTGGTTACAGAGATACGTATATGACACTCACAAAGACGATGTTTATTCCTGTTATGTCACCTCAAGAATGTCATTGTTATAATCTCAACGTGTGAGGAAACTGTGACAGACCTCTAACTCGCAAAAGAAATGTGCAACTTGTACCTTTACCATGTGTGTTCAAATCATGTAATTTATATCTCTGGTGTGGCAAAATAAAACTCTGTAAACATTGGTTTAAAGCACTGTTATTAATAAGGTAATAATATGAAATAAGTTTACAACCAATTACTCTTCCTGTAAGTGAACTATTCAGCAAGCGCTCAGCATGCCTACAACTTTTTATAGTCTGCCACCCACAGTTGTCTGCGTGACCAACTACAGCATTGAACAGAACATCAAACCCACTTCCTTTTCTTATTTTAGGCCAAATGGAGAAGTAAGAGCAAGACAGACAGATCAGAGTACCACTGATTTGGATTACTGTCACTGCATCTCTCCTTTACACTGCCCTCATCTTCATTAACGTGCGCGTATACTTCTCTTGGACCTTGATCAAGATCACCAACAATGTAAGTAAATGTAAATTGCATTTATACATACTTTTATTTTGAAACCTGTAAACACAGACAAATAGACCAAAGAATAATTATATGAACTTCATGTTTTGAACACAACTGGTAAGAAAATTTCATATTTTGAACTGTTTTATAGAAAGTCTGGTATCAGGATGGGAACATACTGTGCTTAACTCTGAATCTGAAATGAACCACTCATTGCAAACAATCAATAAGTCATTCGCACAACAACAAATTCAGTAAAGCTTCAAATAAAAAAGACTGCTGTTGGTTCCTAGTTAAATGATCAGGGGCACATGATGCAGGGAACAAATGGCACTAACTTAACACTCCAATGGTATAGAGGAGCCATGGAAATAGTAATAATATTTTTATTCTCTTGTTGGGCCTCAGAGATAGTCAATGTACAGATCCCAAAATTCACTGCTACATGCCTGGTAGAGATTTACAGTCATGAAATGTACTTGCTTAAAATCTGAAGAGTTAATTAATCAACTGATTATATTAGATATACATATGAATATGTCCTTTTTCTAGCATGTAGGGCACCCATTAGTACACTCTGTCATTTTTGGGCCAATGTAGAGTGCTCATCATCACTTAATGTTTTCTTGTTTGGGTTTGATTTTCCAAAAGGCCTAGCTCGTGACGCAAGGCAGTTCAACTAATTCTCAATGATTGGATGCCACACCTTTACTACATATCAAAGTATTATTAAACCATTTTGTGGATTCATTTTGAAGTCTTCGCAGGAAGAATCATTTAAAAAAATACTTTAAAATGTAAGAAATGTTTTTTAGGGTCAGGGTTAGAAAAAAATGTAAAAATATGGTCCTGCATTCAAAATTCTAGAAGAAGAAAGGTATTAGCATCAAAATATACACACACAAAAAAGTAAAAGTGCTGATTATGTAAAGTCATTTCAGAATATATATCATTTCCGAATGTGCTAGGTTAATTTGTGTTGTGTTGTTGTCACATTTTAACTTTTTAGTATCATCTGATAATATTTTGTATTAATGGTTTGCATCAGTGGTGCACTGGTGGCTCAGTTGGTGTGTGCGCCCAATTCCTTTCCTGCATGTCAACCCCCCCTCTCTCACACATACAAAAATAAAATCAAAGAAATTATAATCATTTGTATCAACATAGACATAACTAAAAACAAAAAAAGTTAATAGAAGTAAAAAAATATAATTCAACGGGAGTAATGGAGTGGTAATTTAAAGTTGCATAAAACTGTACATAACAATGATGATTTGTAAGAAACAGGAAATGCAAACACATAGAAATTGCCATTTTGGTTCGATTGTGGCAGCTGTGTGGATGGTAAGGTGCTACTGTCTGTTGTGTTCCAGTGTTCATTTTAAGCTAAAGTCCCATTCCATGTTTTCTCAGACACCAACATGAATGGCCTTCTTGTGCTGTACTGCATCCTGGGTGCACTACTGAGTGAAATCGAAACCACAGCGGTTTCTCCAACGGACTCCCCAGATTCTCAAACCAACGCTGTCAGCATCCCCAGGACAGAGGCATCTCAGACAACTATACATGTCACCCAATCGACACAGCCCCCCAACGCCACCAAATCCCCCAGCACCGTTGCCCTCACCACCACCACCATCACCACCAAGACTATCGCCACTTCCACCACTGCCTCCACCACCACCAGCTACCACCTGAGTATGTTCTACAAAAAGGACTGTCACATAGTATACTTTGTTTGTGCTGGACTGATCCTCGCCTGCACTATTCTGCTGGTTTCTACTTTTTTGTTGGCGTGCAAGGTGTGCCGGCTGAACAGGCACATCAAGGCGCTGAGCAGCAATGCCGACCTGATCAGCAGCACCGAATACTGGCCGGGAACTGCCAAGAGGGACAAAGACAAGTCAGAGGTGACAGAAGTCAAAGAAACCAGCATGTTAATGTCCGACGTCAGTCAAGCGCAGGAGGAGAAGGCTAATGGTACCACCAAAGAAGAAGGAGGGACGGCGAAGGAGGATGGACAAGTGGTGGAGGAGAACAAGAAGAAGGAAGAAGGAGATGCTGCCAAGAGTAAGGACGTTTCAGCTACACCTGCAGCTGCTGCTGAAGCTGCATCCACCTCAAAGCCGCAAGAGGAGGCCGCTGACACCGAGTCCAGCAAAGCCGTGGCAGCCTCCTCCTCTGAGAGCACTGAGGAACCAAAGGATGTGGTGTAGAGTTGTGTGTGTGTGTCTGTGTGCGTCTGTGTGCGCGTACGTGAAGCCAAAGAGTTTCCTGAGCAACTGCCTTCCCTTCCCTGTAGCTGTACAACCCATTTACCTTTAACAGAGGATTTTTTCTTCAACAGCTTTTGCTTTATAGTAATTAAAATCTGTCATTTAATCTGAGCACTGAGCCAGTAGAAAACTATTAGTTGACTATTAGTTGATACTGTATTTCGATGTTATTTGTGTGCTTTGATTATTAAAACATATACATTTCACAAGTTTTCCAAGTTATTACATGAATGACACCATCATGATAATATATATGACAAGATATAACACAGATTGTAATCTCAAGAACTGAATGTACAAATGTACAGCCATTTGCTGTGTAACATGTGGGAATGTTTGTAAGAGAGAGAGAGAGATAGAGAGAGAGGGAGAGAGAGGTCTGCTTGATTAGCAAGCAGAGAATGTGCCTCTTCTCTTCCGGGCAGTGCCGCTCGACCCAGAAAGAACGCTCTCCTTTCACCTCAGCCAGACCTGACAAAGCCGCACAAAAAACCTTTTCAAAAAAGCAATATGTGGTTGTTTCCGTCGTCTTGTGCAGATATTTGTTCATCCACTTGCTTGTGACGTCATGATGGATGTGCACCTCTCATTAAAAGTCTGAATACTTTGTCCCCTCTAAATGCAGCCTCCGCTCCGGCTCCAGCTCCAGCTCAACTTTAGTGGCAAGGGGATGGAGAAAAGAAAATGTTTTGGCAGCTCTGGCTGATGTGCATGTTTAGAGATGGGGTAAAAGTTGCCCTCAGCAAAAGTAAATATCAAATAATTCTCAGGCAGCAAGTTATTTTCTGAACTAAACATGGGGCGCTCAAAGTGAGCAAAGAAAAAAGTTGTATTTAAAAGATTTGGATTTTTTTGCATGCATGCATGTTGCAAAGTGACTGATGGTGGACTAGTTGTAGGGGGAAGTGACAGGATGCATGACCTTCAATCTCAGAGTGGCCAGCTTCCGGAAACAGGCAGGCAAGAGAGGGAAATACAGAGAGATGTGGGTGAGGAAGCATCAGACATGTTGCAAAAGAGGCACTTTGGTCGGCACCAAAGCGCCAAACGAAAGCAAGAGAACAAGAACTCTCAGCTGCCATGGTCAAATATATCAGAAATCTACAGTGATGCAACATTACATCGCTGAATTTGACACATGATGTTTAAACCACTGCTGACCTGTCCCTCAGAATCTGAGGCAATAATGTGTGGTACTGTAGAAATACAGCAATGCAGTGCTGAATGAGAGTTGCCTGTATTGCCATTGGCAGGTCGAAAGCTGCAGTGGACGGGAGTCCTCTGCAATAAATCTTGGAGGTTTTTGTGGGAGTGTCAAGATTTACAGAGAGAAAACAACCAATTACAGCACAGTATTACTTTGTGGACGGACGCTCTAAAGAGGGATGCTATTGATTTAGACGATATCTATCTCATTTATTTTCAGTACAAACAGTACTGAAATCAGTCAATTAATCTAACCACAATAGGTGCCACTTTAAATGCAGAGGTAAATCCTGAGAGCTACCAGATAAGGGATGGAGGAGTTTCCTTTGTGGCAGCTTTGTAAGCAGGGACCCCCTCCGTTATGCGCTCCGTTTCTCCTTACCCCCCTCCTAATACTTCCCCCCTCACCAACACCCCACCTCTCCCTGCTCACTTCCACCGCACAGAGTAAATCCAGAGCCTGCAGTGCCTGATCGCGCTAACCCAAAAGATCCCTGTTAGAGGCAAAGAGGACAAAAGGACCAAACATAAAGGCAGTGGTGGGGGGGGGCAGCCTCAAAAACCTGCACTGGACAAGTGAGCAAGGGTCAAATTCTGTGAGGGGAATTCAAGCCTAAAGAAAAAAAAAATCACCTTAAACAGAGCAGCAGCTGGTCCCGGGGCTTGAAAGCACGAGAGGAGAGGGAAGAGGGGCTGGACAGCAAAGAGGAGCAAAGAAAAGTGACTGGAATGATAAGATGAGAAGGTGAGTTATGGACAAATTTAAAGACTCTTTTTTTTCTCTCTTAACACACACACACAGACTCTGCCACACCCAGGTTCACATATACTGCAGCATAGAGTTCCTGCCTGTGTCTTTGCCTGCCTTTGCACCAGCTGATGCATGAGTTCTCTGTGGAGTCATTAATAAAACCCATCTATTGAGCTAGTTCTCCTCCTCTGAGAGCATGGGACTGACTGCTCTGACAACCACTGATGACTGAACACGCAAACTGATGCCAAGGAAAATGACTGCAGGGATTTCTCATCCTTTCTGAAGAATTATATTCTTGAATAGACTAAAGATATCCTCTCACAGATTTGGTCAAATGTTTATCAGGTATGGAAAAAGGGCACGTTTCGGCTTTCTTCTGATGGTGCACACATGCAATATGTACATTTCTTATAAGGACACTGCTTACAGCATCCGTACTAAAAGATTCCTGTAATATTATGGCAGTCAGTTTGATATGTGATGGGAATGTGTGCGTCTTATGTGCAGCAAACACTGAACAGTGTGTATGTACAGTAACAAACACGCATGAGCACACACAGAGGGAGAGAGACAGAGTGAGAGAGAGAGAGAGAGAGAGAGAGAGAGAAACAGAGAGAGAGAGAGATGGAGAGAGAGAGAGAGAGAGACTCTGGTGGAGGGTGGAGCTATGAGGAAATGATGAAACAAGTTTTATTCAGTGCAGTCCTCTGCAGTCGCTATGCTTCTCCTACAGAATGCAAATTCTCCCCGTGTTCACTGTCCAAGCACACTGCAGGCATCATTTCTGTTGTCACAGTGTGAAGGTAAAGAGGATGCTGTGTAAGACATACCCTCACATTTCTGTCTCCCCATCTTTCTTTTAGCAGACATGTGATGCTGAAGCTCTCCCCTCATGCGGCCCTTCTGGAGCTCCTGCTTGTGTTGTTGCTGGGGTTGCACGTCCTAGCTGTGTGCCCCTCCATGTGCTCCTGCAGCCGCAGCCACAGGGAGGTGGACTGCTCGTGGAGGGGTCTGAGGCAGCTGCCTCATGGCCTGCAGCACAACGTGCGCTCCCTCAACTTGTCCCACAATCGACTCCACAACCTGGACGGCCAGCTCACCGCATACACTCATCTCCGCTTCCTCGATGTGTCCCATAACCGGCTGAACCACCTGCCTGTCGGCTTGCCTCGCTCCCTCTGGCATCTCCAGGCCGCCTCTAACCGCATCCAGTTGCTGGACAAGAATGACACAGTCTACCAGTGGAATCTGCGGCTGCTTGACCTTTCCAGCAACAAGCTGGAGCGGGCTATCTTCATCAACAACACTCTGACCAATCTGTGTATGCTCAACCTAAGTCACAATCACTTCTGGACTTTGCCTACCAATATGCCTGCACACCTGGAGACCATTGACCTCTCCCACAACTTGCTTGTGAAGGTGCTGCCGGGCTCTCTGGACCGACTCCCCAGACTAATTCACTTCTATCTGCATGCTAACCGCTTTTCCACGCTGCCCTTTGGAGTGTTGGACAAGATGACATCTCTCAGAATCATCACTCTGGGCGACAACCCTTGGGCTTGTCACCTCGATGCCGACATCACCTACCTACTCTCCTGGTCTCAGCACACCTTAGCCCGTGTCCTGGGCTGTCCTTGCCACACCCAGCCTGTCTGTGGAGGGGTGCAGCCTGGCAGGACCGGAGGGTGGCACTTTGCCTCCTACAACCTGCCCCCACTCGCAGCCAGTTCTCAGGACCTGAGCTCAATGCCCCCCGAGGCCGGTGTCACCGGTTGGTGGTACATGTCTGTTTCTGCTCTGCTAAGCACCCCAGACCCCCCCAGAGAGAGGAACACACCACACCACCCCTTCACAGAGACACCCCTCAGCATGTCCTCCCTGCCACACAGAAGCACAGACACACACCTAACTATTAATCACCTTTCTGCTGATACCCACCTCACCTCCGGCGCAGACAGCATCTCACACCCTGACTCATTCCACACCAGTGACACGTCCTCTTCCTCTGACACAAGTTTCATTACTTACACACCCGTCGGGGCGGACACGACGCTGGCCACAGACCACAGTTTCTTTACCACAGAGAGCCCCCCCATCCAAACAAAGAAGACAACCACTCTTCGCACCAGGAGTGTGAGAAGGAAGAATCAGTCCCTCTCTAGTGGCATCAGCAACAGCGGCCCCGCTATTGCTTCCCACTTCCTCTACAAACTGGGCTTTCTCTCTCTCATTCTGCTGCAAGTCCTCTGAAAGACGAATGTTCTGCACATGAATGTATAGCACAAACAGATACAGCACACGCGCGAGACTGCCGGTACTATCCCGGTACCAGCTTTCTCAGCAAAAGGCCACTTACAATGCAAAGGCTTTACATTTCATAATCCCCGTTGTTCCGAGTACGATGTGATGCTACTTTTATTATGATTGGACAAAAAAGCAAAAACGCCACCTTTTCTAATAGCACTTTTTACAAGCCTCCACTTGAACGCACTGTAATGAATATAGCTAAGCACATGGTGGCACTATACATTCAGGTACTAGTTTGTTATGTAACTGGATGTAGCCTGGTGCTCATCTGCAAACTGCAGTCTAACAAGCCAACTGAACTGAGATGCTGCCCAGGACACATGATGACCTACAAATTATTGTTTTGGGTTTTTTTTGTCAAGTTTTCTTACAGCAACTGGCCAGATTTGACCGATGTTGTCACGGTCATGATGTGGTCAAACATTTTTTTATTTCACTGTATTGGCTTTTTAAAAGGTCTGACTCAGAGTTTTTTTTTTCCAACTCTGAAGCCCATTTTAATAGATGTCCTTGATCCCTGCCTGCCTGATTCATGCAAGAAGCCATATCACTCACCAGTGGAGCGATCCTTTTCTGGAGAAAGGGTGTAATGCAAGAGACCGGTCATGATGCACACGTAACAGGGAACAACAGGGACTCTGTGGGAAAATCAACGGACAATGCCGTGTCACTATCTTTAACTAACTCTGAGTGCCGAGTAGTGCTTCTGTATTTCGATCACATCTCAGACTTAAGTGTCCTTCATGATTCAGTGGCGCTCGTGAAAATGATCTGCATGGTGATTGAACGTTCCAGGAATGCTAACCTACTGCTATATTGCCGCAGAGCATTAAAGCACAGACATTCTTCAGCTTGTTTATGTGAAACATTAAGATACTCCACATTGCATTAAGCAGAAAAAACAGTGATGAGCCAGTTTTTACATTTTAGAAATACCTTATACTGCACATGGTACCAAAAGGCACCTGAAATAGGAAAGGCATCTCAGCAAGCTGCACTTCATAATCGTGGGAGGAATACAGTGCAAGAGAAGCAGTTTCTGTAAAGTTGAATAAAATGTGCTGAGTTATTTACACCTTTTGATGATTGTTTGCCTCAACTGCACCACACCACAATTTATTTCACTCTAAACTGCAAGACTCGTGTTTTTAATCTCAAACTGTTTTCAGTGACAGCGTCTCAGGGGAGAGGGCAGACAAACTGCTCCTTTGGTTTTTCAACAACATCCCTCACAAGTCTTTGACATAAGTGTCAACCCTCGTGGGAGCCGAAGTTAAAAAGAAATAAGCAAGGTTACAGAAATTAGACTCTTTACACAGTGACTTATTCAGATTCAATTAGCAAGCATACATTTGTTTTTAAGTGTATTTATCAAGGGAAGGTTCACAAAGGCTCCAGTCAAGCCCTGCCTCGCAGTTGGTCACATTTGGAATCTGCCCAGAACAAACACAGTCTTATCTGTTGGCCACTGAGCAATCAATCTGAAATATGACGTCAGAGCTAAAAAATAAATGAATGAAAAAAAAGTATAATCTACTGTCTACGGAAATTAGGAGTGGGCAGAGAGAGAGAGAGAGGCGAGGTCAGACGTCTGTGCTGTCTGCGTGGCTTTTATCGATGCCGTGCAGAGAAGTGAGAAAACCTCACACGCAGGAACATGTTCGACAGGGGCACAGGGAGGTGTGAGCCTGCTGAACAGGTGACCCTGCAGTTCAGCCGGGCACAGCCCAGAAGAGCAACATGGAGTCAGAATGACCACCCACACTGGGAATGATACGCATCTGACGCCACGAAAGAAGGGATGCGTGGAAATTGAGATGATAATACATTCACTTGTATAAAAATAAGTTATAAATAACGCTTTACAACTGGGCAAACAGATGTTTTGGGTTTGATGACAGTTCTAATGATGAACTGTACAGTGCAACGATTAGAGCAAAATGTAATACATCACACTCAAGATCCACTGAGTAAAAACAATATAATGAAAGTCAGACAGAGCAAATAAAAATAACTGATCATTTATCTGAACCCAAGCCCACGTTCTGAAAACTCAAACACCTGCTGAATAAACTCTGTGTATTAATAGCTTCGAAGCAGAAGCCAAAACAAAATGAAACCTGTGGTTGGTGCGCTGTTTATTTATAAGCATGATTCACGGCACAAAGAAAGTTAACTTTCAATTCTCCCCTCAAGTTTCACCTACCAGTTAATCACTCAGTGTTTTTTTCCCCATCACATCCCCCAAATTCATACATTTGTGCCAGTATTAAAAGTACAGAAAAGAGAAAGGGAGGGGAAAGTGTAACTGGGATTCTGAATTCATGTTGCACCTTTTTATTTCATTGAGTTTTTTTTTTAGTACTTCTGTCTGCCACAGAAAAAGCAAGAGGGTGATTCATTCTGAAAAAGTAAGTTTTTATTTCGATTGGTTTCTAATGTAATCACTGATTCATCCCTCTCCTTCGGTTTAGCTGCCTTACTGCACATTTTATACGAGCAGGCGTTTCATCTCCATAACAGATACATGAAGTATATATGTTTTATCTTTTCAGCTTCCCTTTAGCTGCGGAACTCTAAAACATC
This sequence comes from Terapon puta, assembly GCA_028564955.1. NCBI lineage: Eukaryota > Metazoa > Chordata > Actinopteri > Centrarchiformes > Terapontidae > Terapon > Terapon puta. The sequence continues at coordinate 7,170,778 of JAOXYL010000078.1, forward strand.
TCTTCCAAGTGCTGTCGGTGCCAGTGAGCTGGCCTGCTGGCCAATTATTTTCTCTGTAGAGAACACAACGTAATGTCAGATTTCTCTTCTGGCTTCTCCTAATAACTGACAAGGTGTAGAGGGCTAGCATCATTTACTGCTGCCATGCCTCCCCTCTTCATCTCTCTCCACCCAGCCTTGTTTTGAGTGAGCTGCCTTCTTTCTTTCAGCCACACTCAATGAGACTCGCGCTCAGTGCACTTCTTTGTACCTGGCAACCCCACTGCACTCCTACGTGTGTGTGTTTGTGTGTGTGTTCAGACAATGGCATATATAAAAAGGCTTTAAGAGCATATAGTGTATTACAATAAAAGCAATCATGCTGAGTGTGTATATATGTATTTTGTTTATACTTTATATATCTTTGCATGTGCATGTATCAAAAAGAAATGCCAATGTTCCCTCTGTTTATGAAGAGCACTGCTGACAAAGCTGGCCCACCACCAAGTAAGCATGTTCTTGGTGTTAGTTCAGGGTTGAAATCTTTGTTCTGAGGTGGTATACAGAAATAACAGCCCAGCATTTCAGCTGCTCCCCTTGAAAAACCTTTCCCTTCGGCGAGGGCGACCAGAGGGCCGCCGTAGGTGATGAACCTGCAGGTGATTTCAGACTCGCCACTCCTCAGAGGAACACGTGAAAGTCATCGCTTCGAGCCACCTCCATGAATGCACACGTAGACAAAGACACTTAACCACAGATGACATCAGCCCCTGTTATGATTACATGAGCTCAAAGTGCCCTCTTGTGGTGGTGGGACAGAAGTGTTTATCCCAGAATATTACAGCCACAGAGATTGTGAAACAACACGCCTCTGATGGAGACTATTCTCAGCGACCTCTTGGGAGATGAAAATCCCTCTACTTTACAGAGGGCACAAAATATATAACTACGGCAAAATATTCCAGATTTCTCAGACCTTGATACTTCAACACAGAGAAGAAGCGACTTATGTCCAGAATTGTAGGGGTAAAGATTAAAATGCATCTAAAAGCTGTAAACAGATGCAGGTTGTGGAATACAACGTGGAGAGCAAACTGAGAGCAAAGGATGACGGATGGAGCCACGTGGCAGTAAACAGGAACCTCCTACCGACATGACAAAGGAAATTCATGTCAATTACTGTAAATAACCAGCGACCTGCACACCCAGTGGATGCCTCATGTTATGTGGGCCATCGTGAGACGCCAAAGCTCGCACATATGCCGATGTGCAGAGTGGCTTGCCCTTGAAATATGCCACTGCAGCCTGCTTATGGCTAAAAGAATGGCTGCCAGTTTTGACCTCCTCGGGAGCCTGTGCCACAATATCAGTTGTAACCCAGAATTAAGCTGGTACCCAACCAAAGGACGCTCAAACGTTGCAGATAAAGTTTATCTGATAAACCTAATCTGTATTGACAGCTGGGGTCTATATGCCAGGGCTCGCCATCCCTTTGAGCCAAGAGCAATGTTTTCCAGCCCGGGCACTGATCAGCTGAAGAGCGAAACGTGTAGGAATCTGGAAGAAATAACAAGGCGCACTCCGGCAGCCGGAAGACTGATGAGACAGGCAAAATTCTACCCTGCAGCATAGTGGGGGGAAGCTGAGGATATGGTATCTCTCGCGCTCGTCTCAATGGCACAGACAAGGCAAGGTCAGTGTTAAGGTCGGTGGCTGCAGAATGGGAAGTGGTTGGCAACTGAGAGAATATATGGTGGCAGCCAGTTAGGAGAGGAGAGTAAGGGCTGGTAGAAAACAAAGAATGAGCCAGTGGACAAAAAGCCTCTTTGCTGCATCATTCGTAGCCTCTGGAAGATGTTTTTTTTTTTTTTTTTTTTTAAATAATCATCTGAAGCGAAGCATATGCACTATATAGACAAACGCAGAGAGAGCGAATAAAACCCGGTACCAGAGTTCTTCAGAGGGGTAATCCATGTATTGTGCGTTCAGTTTGCCTGTGCTGCAAGTGTAAATGCAGCTGTGTGCACGCACGAGTGTCTCAACACCGTCATAAAGAGGAAATCTTGAATGTGTTCTGTCAATTTGCATGATAAGCCCGAGAGCATGGCGCACAGCTGTCCCGAGGAAGACGCCAACAAAACGGGCTCTAACGCGCTTTGACAGAGGGTGGAAGGAGATCCGGGAATTGCGAGCTCAAAATCAAGCTCACTTAAGAGACAATGCTGGATTTAAAATGTTCGACCAGTCTAAAAAGAACTGATGCAACTTAAATGACGGGGACATTTTCACATTCAGGATGTGTGTGTATGTGGATGTGAGTGTGTTTGTGTGCGTAGGGAAGGGTGTATACCACTTCCTCTGCCTTGACAAAGCTCTCCGAAAGGCCAATGCGCACATCTTTCTCCCCACACTGCTGACTGTACAGGTGATGCGACGGCTCCTCGCGGTGCTTTAATGCCACTCGTCATCATCTGTAACACGCGGCCCTCTCTGGAGACGCACAAACAGCAGCCAGAACATTCCGTGGGAGCAGCAGGGGCACGAGCTTATCTCCCAGCCCAGTGGAGCAGGTAAATGATGTCGTCACCATTCACTTGTGCCGGAGCCCGATTGGTCTAAAGAGCCCCACATGCAAATGGTCTTTTAATGCTGGGAAGGGGCGGGGGGTGTCAAAGATGCAGATCAACTTGCTCGGACTATCTTGTTAAAACAGACATGTATGTGGTTACAGTAATTCTGTAAAAATGGTTGGATCCTCTGTTCATTTTGGGATTTACACCGCGCGGTTTGCACATTTTGTAAAACTCTCAGGAGCCATTTGTGATCCCTCAGGGTGCTACAAGCTATTTTGTGGTACCTTGAGGTGTTTTTGAGCACTTCCTACAATGAATAAGGCATCTTTTTTTTTTGCAAGGATAATTTGCAAGCATGGAGGAGCCTTATGCATTTTAGATATTCCAAAAGTCAATATTACAGTTTCATCTTTTAATAATGTGGATGTCTGAATATCACAGTGGCCCATCTACCTGTTATGCCAGTGCGTAGCCTCTGGCACAGCTTAATTAACTCATCTGCGTAGTTAGAGAAGGCATAATGGGGAGAGAAATCACTCATCACCAGAACATCCTTCCTACTGATCTGACTTCAAACGGTTTCTCTATGTGGTGAAATTGTACACACTCCTAGTACCGTTTTTATCCAGCCACCTTTTGGGAAACATACAAATCACTGGCAAGAACAGAAACCTTTTATTCAAATTCGACATTTCACAATTAAATAATCCTACACGGCAGAAATAGACTTTTCTAAGACGCTAAATTATGCCAAGCAAGATGAAGGAGCAGGTAGACTGCAGTTTTGGTGGGTGGCTAATTCCTGAAATAGGACTGTCAATTATGCATGTTTCGGTCTGGCTCTCTCCCTGCAGTCTGAGAGGTGCTTTAGCCGAGCAAAGAAGAAGCAGGGAGGAGAGGACACTAGAGGGAGACAATTTGTTCACATCTGCAGCCCTCTCCACGGCTTTCCTCTGGATCCTGCTTTTCGCTGTAATAGGCCCTCCTGAGAGAAGCAGAGATCACGCGATCTGCAGTGATCAATGTGAAATCATTCGCGAAATCCGGCGGATAAAATTAGCCACATCTCGAGAGTGTTTGAATAATGTCTGTAACAAATTTGGGTAAGTGATAGAAAGTGCCGACTCTGAGCCTCCCTTGATGTGGAATTAATCTATACTGCTTTCTTTCACAAGTCAGTGCATGCTTAAAACATGGCGAGCCTGTGATATGATGATGCAAATTATGTGTGAAAATGCTACATTTCCATACACTTCAAGTTTCTTTTTAAAATCGGTACAAGAAGGCGTTTAACATTACTGGTATGTATGTCTCTGGATGTTTAATATTAAAAAAAATATTTTGTGTTCAACGCCCAGATTATATGGAATCTGTGTGGAGAAAAGGGCTTTTACACAATCCGAGACCAATTTCTCCAAGGTCAAGTGAAGATTCTGAGGGTGTAAAATGATTACTGCAACAGGAAACAGGATGCCTCTTCTCAAAACAGCATCTCATAACACTGTCAGCGAGTCTGTTGCTTCTCTCACTTTCTTTTTCCCCTCAGCTCTTTCACACACTATCAATTTTACTTCTCTCTCAATCCCCAAATCCTCCAGTTTTCATGCAAAGGCTCAGTTAGTTACAAGCTTTTTTGCATGCCGAGTTTCCTCTCTATTGAGAAGCCGTTCATCTTTCAGCACTGAATACAGGCCGCAGTTGCACTGATGCAGCCATACGACTTTGGAAATCTTTGCATTTTCCCTGAATCTAAAGGAAATAGAAAATGATGATACAATGTCGATTAACTCAAAGCATAATTGCGTCTATCTTTTGAAATTTTCAATCACTGATCAAAACATGTTCACCTATACATGTTCTTCCAAGCCACTGTGTGATCTGCATTGCATTCAATGAAATTTGTTCATACGTACTTTGTGGAAAAATGCAACCGTCTTTTTTACCTCACTCAGTACTAAATGCTCAACTGCTCCAAAAGCAAAACTGTCAGGGCGCATAAAGTTGCTTAAAGAAGGATAAACATTTTAGGCACTTTCATCAGGCAGTGGTGGCTGCTCAGATTAAAGGGGAATACTGGTCAATTTAAAAAACTACACGTTTCTCCTTCAATCAGTGTAAAAAAAGACCCAGAGACCCCAACCTTGCACCGGTGTTGTCCATAAGATATGAAAGACATTTGCTGAAATACGATGTGCCAGCTGACAATGGTACCAGGCCTGGATTTTAAATAGAATAGGCTGTGTCTGCTGTGGCATCAGGTTATTTCAGGTTCAAATCTGGTTCACAACCATTGATCGGATATTGTAAAACGTCACACCGAATGTACCTTTTCTGTCACGTTTGCCTTTGCGCTCTCTGTGGCATAACAACAGTGAATAGGAAGGCCACGATAACAATGTTCAAAAAGCAGAATAATTCACAGCCACGCTGCGAAACTGGGGACCCCAGTGTTTTTATTTGAGCATAAAACAGAAGTTGCTCTTCATGTGTTAAATCCACTGTGATTTTTGCACACCTTGTGATGGGCTTTAAAGCCTGTTGTTCCTCAGAGCTCATATTCCGCATCAATTTATGACCTCCCTCAGTCATCTCTTTCTGCAGCTGCATGAGTGGATACGATTTTCTTGTGTTCGCATTTCAGGCATATGCTGGAGGACACTGCCACACATCTGACAACTTACAGGAAACGCAACGCTAAAACGATCTTTACTATTCCACCAAATGGCATTGGATGGAACAATAGTGCAGAGAAAGTATAATGAGTAATAGTATTTCACACAAGATGTCATTTCCATTTTCTTTGCTACTCCTGTGTGGCAATTGCCACCAATTGCCTCCATACCTTTGTTTCAGAGATTACAGACAGCTGCAGTGTGGAGTGTCCCCAAACTAATGACAGACTTTTAGCTGTTAAACTGTCAAAAGCGTTGTTATTTGAGTTTTTATCTAAGTCATTGTTTCAAAAACATGCTGCCAGGCCAGATAAGAAATTCCCTCTGGTGGTGCCCTGAACAGTCAGCACAGAGGGGCCTATTCAAAAAACCTCCACTGAATGTGAATAATGAAACAAGATCACTCGTCGCATTTCATGCAGAGCTAGGAATGTTTTGTCAGAAGTATTCTCACGCTTAATGAATCATGCTGAAAGAAAACTACATTTACAGTAAATATAATTTATTGTCCGACTTCTGTGAGCAATAATCTGGCATGGATAATTCTGACATCATTTTTTAGATGAGATTATTTGTCTTAAAGTCCACTGATAGCATACTGTGCAAATTATGTACGTCAAAGAAATGTTTTTAAATGTCATGCTTGTTCATTCATTCATTAATTCCTTTTCCTGCTTCTACTTCCTCGGGGTTATGAGAGGGCAGTGTCAGCTTATCTCTTCACACACTTTGCAGAGGGCAGGGCTAGAAGCTCATTACAGGTCATCTGCATGAAAAGATCCATAATTACTCCGCCGTACGTATGGATACCATACTTTATTGATCCCCCCCATAGGAAAAATGTCTTTGTTGGCTTTCATAATGAATACAGCAGTTAAAGGTCAGACCTCGGGGTCAGCTACAGAGATCCAGTATCTTGCTCAGGGACCAGGTTTTGAACCTGCTTGAACACAGGTTGTATGGCTCAGGAGAATTTAATAATCATTCCACCTCAACGCCTACAAATGGGCACTTTGGTGAAAATCTGAGCTGAATTTGCACTGTAACATGCTTTGATTAAATATGTACATAGCAAAATTTCACAATAAATACGGAACTGTATCACTCCCACTACGGTCATAACGAATAACATGACATTTGACCGAACAAATAAAAATTAGCTGAAAAATATCACCTCTCATTGCCAAATGTATGACAAATCACCTTGCAATGACATTGATAGCTACCATTAAAAAAATATAGAAAATAATAGTGGATTGCATTCAATTACTATCCAATTATAAAAACATGAACATGAATGATAAAATAATAATGATTAAATAATGCTTTCTGTTCAATGTTTATTAAAGAGTTGCCTTATATGTGTATGTCTTAATTCTCCCACTTGTGAGCCAAGGTACAAATATTAACACGAAAATAGGAATTTGCCCCACTTTTTTGGCCCCTCTCCCCGGAACTATATTTCGTGGCGGATGAATAGCAAATTATTTAAATTATTTATTTATACATTAAATAAATTGCTCTTGCTCTTTACTTTACAGCTGAACTGACGTCACACGGAGCTAATTAGGGATAATCTTTCTAGCACAGACTTGTTTTCTTTTTTCCTTTTTTTTTTATTGTAATCTAAAAAAAATAAAAAAACAACAACAACAGCGCGCGTCCGCCGGTTTCGAAGAGCAATAAGCCACTTTCACCTCCAGTGGCTTATTGCTTAATTAAATGACAAATCGGAGGATCGCTCTGCAGATTGCCCGAATTGACGTCAATTGGATTGGTTAGGTGACAGAGGCAGGCTCCGCCCCCCTGTGGGCCAAGGTGGAGGGAGGGAGGAGGGAGCGAAGGGGGCTGAGCTGATCCCACGTGTGACGCTTTCATTCCCGGCTCAGTAATATTCTCATAGCGGGGCTTTGCATATCTCCTGCCGTATCTGTGCGCGTCCGTCACTGTGACTGTGGTCCCAGCCTATAGTTTGAGCCTCGATATGGAAGGAGACGGGAGTCAAGCCACATCCGGAAGCCTAAACGATTCACAACATGACCCGGGGTAAGAATCTCGCTGAATTTAATCCTTAAGGTACGCTATTTTTCCTCTCTCTCTCTCTCTCTCTCTCTCTCTCGCTCTCTCTCTCTCTCCCCCCCTCGGTGTTACAACATCTTGGAGAGGACTTCGACTGCCGCGCTGTGGATTTTCGCCCCCCCCTCCACCCCCCCTCTCTTTACCTTCCTCGCACTCTTCTCTCTCCAACAGTACGCACTTAAACCGAGCACGGAGGCTCTCTCCGCTCTCAGATGCAGTTTTGAAGACCCGAGCTTTTTTTTTCTTCTTCTTCTTTTCCTCCTAACAGCGACAGTGCCCCCCCTTCTCTCTCTCTCTCTCTCTCTCTCTCCACCTCACCTCACCTCCACTCCACCCCCCACCCCCCCCGCTCCACCACCTCTAAGCGCC
>JAOXYL010000078.1:7179826-7204521 GCA_028564955.1 Terapon puta
TTCTACCCCCCCCCCCCCCCCCCCCCCCCCACCCTCCCTTTCCACTTGTGCACTTACATAAGTGTTTGTTTCTTTGTGTTGTGTCTGCACCGCTGCTCGGCCTGTTTAGCCTTGTCATATCTGTGTGACTTTTTCACCCCCTCCCTCCAGACCTCCCACCCACCCACCCACACCCGCCCCTCTTCGCCCCTCCACCACCCTGAGGCCTTGTGGGGAAACACCTCTTGGGTTTGACAGGCTGCGTGGATCAAGGTCATGCATAAAGGCTAAACGTATGAGGCTCCCCCCCCCCCACCACCACCACCACCTCCAACGCTGAGCTTGACAATAAAACACAACTCCAGGGCGAATATTATATGTGTTCACTTTCACTTCTCCGGATGAATGGGGCCGACACGCCCCCTTCTTCTCTGCAGCCACATGTGCAGTGTGCACATATCTCATGTTCCACTGAAGGGCGTGCTGTCTCAGGCCTGCCGCCTCGCCACTGTTTGACCCAGCAGATATTGCATTGTTTCACGTTCGATGCACCGATACCGCGAGTGTGAAAAACTGCTTTGAAACGACAGCTCCCCCCCTTCTCCCCAGCCTCCCCAAAAAATAATGCTCTGATGTCAAAAGCAGAGTTCTGTATTTCTAAGGATACTAAAACAAATTTTGGCAGAATTATTCAGCTTCTTAAACGACTAATATGCTATATTATGTGCAATGCAAAATGATATGATTATATAAATGTAGCAGTGTAACAGAAATCGGTGACCATTACAAATGCTTGGTTGGTTTAAAAAATTCCTCTGAATTTACTTACATAACCAAGGCAGTTGACTCAAAGACAAACAGCAGCGCGCCCGTTGATGAAAAACTTTTGAACTATTGTGGATTCTACTTGCCTTTTGAAAATTTTCAGTAGATGAATAATTGAAGATGCTCGTCTTTTTTTTTTTTTTTGGAAGATGTCTGTAGTGATGGATTAGACAGGGTTCAGCTGAAATTATATTTGTCTGGGATTTCTCCTCGGTAGGTGGTAATATCCAGATATGCCAGTATAGTTTTGGAAATGGAATAATGCTTGTTGAGAAAACGCACTGGGCTACCTCGGCCAAAGTCAACTCCAGACTCTAGGAATATTTTTAAGGCTTTTGAAAGACAAATAGATTATGCTTAAGGTGGCAGTGTATAATGAGGATGCTCTGAAATCTCCAAATCTGTATAGGATGTGGCGAGTAATTTAAATTTAAGATTTGTTATTCATTGTAATCATATTCTGGAGCTCAAGTGTGATTGGCACAGAGCGGAGAGAAATTGCTTTTTGTTGGGCAGTGGACCTTGCTTTATATTCCTTCCTGTTCTTTCAGCTGCAAAGTTTTTAGTAATGTGGCAGCTTTTTTTGTATTATATTTTTATTATTGGGGAGCTTTAAACTTTGTGGCCGGTTCTCAGGACAGCTCAGTGATGGAGGTGTTGCCTCCCTCAATGGGCTTTAGTATTTCTGCTGGTCTAAAAATGAATTATTTACCATTGTGAGAAAGACACACATGTCAAATGATTGATAACACTCAGGTAAAATACATCACGGGGCAGAAACACCATGGGCTTGCGGATATATGGTTATTTTGCTTTAGTGGTCACATGTCGATCCATTTTCCGTGTTATGTCTTAACCTTTAACAGCTCTGTTATAGTGTGGGGACGTACAGAGGTCGTTCTGTTGTGAATCGGTGAATTGCACGAGGTGGGGGCCGTGGCAGTGAACTGACCACGACGTACCTCTGATGTCACTGCAAATATCTTTTTATGTAGAAGCAGATCAAGAAGCTGATGATACAGATTCTGTTGCAGAATCCAGAACAATTTAAAAACTGCAAGCTTGACCTTTTGAATGAATAACTTGGTGATACACATTCACAAACGTGTATATATATTTTAGAGAAAAGGTCAAAAGGTCGCAGGGATATAGGTTGGGGAGGGGGGGCAGCACATTGAATATACCTACACCTGAGAAATAGCCTGCACGGTTTTGGTCTTTTTTTTATTAATGTCTGATAAATGGGGCAGTTGTTGGTTCAATGCCTTGCCTCAAGGCACGTGGAGAGTAGTGGCAGCAGGAAACGGTTAAATTCCCTGTACATTTTTAATTATTCTATTTAGATATTCATCGGATTGCACGTGACGACCTGCGGCTACTTCTGTGTTGTGACTGATTTATTGATTGCAAAATAGTGTTTTCAATCATGAGAGGGGGAAAAAGGATTATTTTTTTTGATGATGCGCATACATAACATCATCATCAAAGTATAGATTATCATTGGCCTGTATAAATTGTGGCCTGTGCTTTATATCCATATGAAAGGTTTTGCAGCAACAGATATGTATATAAACAATTGTATTATTTTACACTTATTGTAAGCTATAGGTCATGTCTGGCAGACTTATGTTATCCTCTTCACATCTGACAGCGCTTCACCCCGAGAACTGAACAGTGACATTTTACAGGCTGACATCCAATCATCATTTTCTCTAAATTATGACCTCAGTGCACAGACACAGCAAACTTCTAAACTTGTTGCACATCTGTCTTTACGTAATTGGCAAGTTTCTCTTTGGAAGCTTCCCTTTTTTTATTATACTGTATTTATCAGGACCTCTGTCAGGTATTATCTTTCTTTAAAAAAAAATCTTCTGGAAGTAGATTTTCATTCCCAATTTTTGAAAGGAATTTTTGGAGCTTTTTTTTTTTTTGCCTTTATTAAATGGCACGCAGCAGAAAGCTGACAGGAAATGAGGGGAGAGAGAGAGGCCTGGCCGGACTCGATGAGGGGACGTTGTGATTACACGGTCAGCGTCTTAAACCCTCAGGCCACCAGACTGTCCCAGATAAATAGTTTTTAATGAACATTATCATAATCATGTTGGACGTTGACTTTTACGCTGTCTATATTTAAAAAGTTATTGAGCCCAATTAGATTTACATTCCTGTCTGATGTTAATGAAAGAGTTTTTTTTTCCCCCGGTGTGATTTATTTGCTTTGTTTCCATGTTTGTGTGTTTTGCCTCCATGCCCCCAAACCTGAAATATATTGATGATGCTGACAGTCTTGTAATAATAAGGATAACTAATGGCGTCGCCATAATAAACAACAAAGTGAAGCAATGTTTTCTCTCTCTCTTTTTTTATTTCTTTGGCTGGAAATTCTTGTAACGGGATGACCGTTTTGACAGCGCAACTGACACACCAAAGACCCCGTCGACTCAAATCCACGCAGAAGTTGGTATTTCCTAGCTGCTAATGTGCTGTTGTTTATCCATCAGCGCGCGGCAGAAGATTACAAACCAAAGGCGGCAGTCTGTGTCGTTTCCCTCGCCATTAGTCATTGGGCTTTATCTGCTGCGCTGTTGTATATCTTAGCGTTCGCACTATCAAGATCGCATTGCATTAGGATCTATCATATCTCTTATAAAGTTTGCTCAGCGCTAATGGAAAGACTGAACCGGTCCAGCAGTTGTGGGTGATTCTTGATGTGTCCGCAGATGTCGGTTTGATACAAGCCTACTTTTGCTGTGCTTGAATGAATCCCAACCACTGTGTCTGTCCTTTGTAACCTTGAAAGGAACGAGTGGCTTGGGGTGTTGTACCTGTGAACAAGTTGAGTCATATTATTTGTACTGGCAAACTGGAAATCATACCTAACTTATGCCACCCCTCTTGGCTGTTTATCTCGTCTATTTTTTATTTTCTAGATATAATTGTATGCGTGAATTAAATCAGCGTGGCTTTGGTTCTCTGTCAAACGCACGGCATAATAGCGATCACTGAGGTCGCCGTTAAAAGAGCTGTGGAATAAATGCAACTTCAACCCAAAATGCCAGGATGGCATACCACCACAATGTTCCTCCTTTTTTTTTTCTTTTTTCTTTTTCTTCCGTGTGCTCTGCTTTTTGTCCGGTTATGAAAACACTCAGACTAGGATGAATGTGAATGAGACATATGGAGAAGCGCAGCCTGGGGCTTCAAAACACACATGCTGGTAATTCAGAACATATTTACCATTTTTCATGATGCTTTGTTCAGTTCAGAAATATGCAACTCATGGCATCTGTTCCTCAGGACGTTTCATGGCAGACCGATATGAACAGGGGAGATCACAGTACATGATTTTGCATTTATGGAGTAACAGTTGAGAGCTTAACAAAGCAATAGAAAGATTCTGGTTTGGCTTTTTTAAAATTGTTTTGTGAAGTAGTTGTAGTAAAATATTTAAAATGAAATGTAATAATAATATGTTCATGGCTAGGTGTACCCAGCAAAAAAAATGATATTTGAAACCTGCATATGAATTTAACATGACAGCGTGATGCCATTCATCATGATTTAAACAGCATAAATAAATTTTCAGTCTTCATTTATTTTTTCACCCTGTAAGATAAACATATTCCATGTCTTGCCGGGGTAATTCCTTTATTGGATGACCTCAGGTCAACCTATACCTGCATTTTTGATGTTTTAGGTGAGGCAGGAAACAACCCAGGGGGATAGGAGGAGAAAAGGCATGGATGAGCAGCTGTTCTGAGCAAATCGAAATCAAATTCATCAGATAGGATTTGGAAGTAAAGTCAAATCGGAGAGCTAATCTCTGACTTGCTCTTGTTTAAGTAAAGCAGGTGCTCTGTCTTCTGCAGTTAATTATGGCTGAAGGCATTATTAGTTCATGCTGTATCTTTCTCTTTTCGGTGCGTACAGAACATCAGATGTTTGTCGAGGGCGGCGGTAATATAATATCTAGACCATGCTCTTAATTGTGTGGCGTATTTTTGTGTAAAAAAAAAAAAGATGCCAATTTGCTTGTAGAGCGTGACATTGGCAAAATTCTCATTATTGATTTGGGGAGCATCACAAACTACCTTTTTTCGAGGTGTTATTCCACTGTGAAAATCATTAAAGATTGACAGCGGCGATATGAAACATTTATGTTTTAATTTCTTGCCTGTTCCCGTCGGTATCACACACGCACACCTGTGGACCTGCTCCCACACTTAAGTTGGGCGAAGCTGCAAGCTTTGATAAGCCTTTTCCTTTTAGCTTAAACACCACCATCATCATGCTAGTGTAGATATGTCTTAAGAGAGCGGAAGAGAGTTTACCCAGGAGCCGCATTAATATACGAAATCCTTTTGTAAGATGTGAACTTAAGATATATGCTGTTTCTCTGCCCTGATCTCCCACAGTCGCATGCAGAAGCGGCCCTCAGAGACACTGTAGTAAAAGGCAGCAGAAGATAAAAGATGGTGGGGAAGGGTTGGGGAAGTGGGGTGGGGGTGGCGGGTTCCTCTTGGTCTGTTCTCATTTATTACGTTGACATATCAGGTTGTATGATGTCTTGAAGAAATCTACTTTTGTGCCGCGTGAGATCATGTTTCATCATATAACAAAGATTTCAAAGGCGCTCGTATGAAAAAGTCTTGTTGGGGTGATGCAAAGAGGCCATAAGGTGAGCAAATACTTAGAAGTGCGCTACGCTGGAGAGGCCTGTTTCGCTCTTGATGCAGGCTACAGCTGTGTGAGATACTTCACCAGTCGTGCATCTTATAGCGTGACACCGGTCGTGCCCTTGTCCTCCTCCTGAACCGAACTGTGTAAACATGGTTAGATGCTTAAGATTTATCTGAGATACCCACATAGCTAACGCCATACATACAGTGATTGCAGAGCCCTTTTGAAAATGACACACATTAGAGGCTGCCTGTCATTTGTACATAACAGGTACTGCTGCCATTAGATGGTTACAGTAATTTAATCAATAGAAAAAAAGCCCCACCATACAGCTGCTGGTAATAGTCATGCCCTAACCTAATAATACATAAAAAGAAATGGAGATCTATAGATACCCTTTCTTTCTTCCTAATACTGATTCCAATACCTGAACCTGAATGATACCAACTACCAATCTGATACAAACACATTAAAAAACATTTTATTTTTTAAGAGCTGTATAGTACTAATGTAGTGTTATTGCTGGCCTGGCTCAGACTAAGCCCTTTTTTAAAACCATGAACAAATATGGGAATAGGGAATAAGATGTTATAGAACTTCCTTTTATTATCTAGTTTGACAATCGTAACAGAAAAAGAACATAAATAAATAAATGAAGGAATAGGTAACAGTTCTGTATGGACACATCTCTCTTGCTCTCTCTCCCCCTCTTTCTTTCTCAGCTCTCCAAATGTCAGTTGTAAAGCTAATAGCCTGCATGTCTTTTAGCCTACATGAAATGTGTTCCCTCGCTGTCGCGTATAGTTTCGAGAGAGAAGTTTCAGAGTATTTGCAACCTGACAAACTGTACCGCGGCTCCAAATGATCCATTAAGTGGCGAAATCCCACGTTTTCGACAACTCTAAAACAGCAGCTGCCAGTGACAGCCGTAATACGTCCACGGTGGCAGCACAGCAAGACTTGCTGTTTAGTCTTCTCGGTTGGAGCTCTAAAAAGAAATAGGTAAACCAAACACATTATTTTTTGGGCCACAACATAAAAAAGAAAAGTAACCAAAAATGTATTCCAGTTTCCTAAAGCCCAAAGGTCATGTCATCAAACGTCTGCTCTGACTGACCAGGAATCCAAAATCCAAAGTATTCAATTAACTTGAACGTCAACGCAAAGAAAAGCACCAAATAGTGCATGCTCCTTTAATGAATTTTACAGTCCCAGTGACCTTCGTATTTGCACAGCATGAAAATAATAAACAAAAGGTAAATTCCACGTGTTTATCTGCTTAATGATGCTGGCGTGCTTCGTTTGAGCAGCTAATCTGGCAACCAGTACAACTTAACGTTCGAATGTGGAGCACATTCATATTCAGAGAAGATTATTCATTCAGCTCCAAGTCAGGTTTCTAAATATTTATGCAGTGTTTAGTTTTGTATGCTTGTGATGTTTCCATGATAAAGAAATTTCCTAGAGGGGGGTTAATAAAGTCCTTTTACTGCTCCTAGATGATAACCATACAGCTACAGCTGGATGGGAGGTCTAGCTTTCCGCACCGCCGTTATGTGTCTTCAATTTATGACTCTCAATACGGAAATGATTTCGCGCTGAAGTGTTTTAATGTGCTATTTGGTACACATGTTCCCTAAAAAAAAAATTGCATTCTCTACTTCTACACCAGCCTGTGACTTGTTCCCAGAATACATTTCAACAAACCACAGAGCGTATGCCCAAACTTGTTGCATTCAGCCGATGATGGTGGACAATGTGAAAATGACAGTGAAAGCAATAGCACAGTAAGGACAAGAGTGTTTTTGTTTCCCTCCAACCCATTAAGAAAAGTACTTTCTCAAAAACAAAATGGACCACAACATGCAAGGTAAAGCACTAAAAGCTATTTTTTGAAATTAGTGTTAAGATAATTGATAGACAGACTTGAGTGAAATAACATTTTGAAGTACTGTGTGTGTGTGTGTGTGTGTGTGTGTGTGTGTGTGTGTGTGTGTGTAATCACTGAAACAAGTGCACACGCCCAGGGCCGGTGGACTGACCCCGAACCTGATGGTATGCGCGTTACATAACAAAAACTGTTTCAGGAAGGAAGTATCAGGTGAAGCCGAGACAACATAATCTCTGCTTCAGCGGCACAGTTAGTCAGTGGAAAGGCTAGTGCATATTTTAGCCCCTGGCCCGAAGTACGGAGGCAGTCTCCACATAAAAATCACATGCACATGAATATGTAAACCGAAGGGAAACAATTGCTACATCTCCCCACCTCGTAATTTCAAATTTCTCAAAGGAGCCATTCATCATAAGTTGTGACCTAAAAAGGTGCAGCTACAGCATTTCTCAGAAGGATTGGTTAGTAAGTCCTCATTGCCTAATTTGGTTGCGTTGCTCTGAGTATGATTTAAACAATCTGCAGTATCCTAGCCTCGTTTTTAACACAATTCTGCACATATAATTGTCTTTTTTCCCTAATTGTAATATTTTAAATTGACAGAAAACTATATGACCTCCATTGCTGCTGCTTGTAAGTGCTCTCTTGTGCATGTTGAAAGTGGAGACTTCACAGTGAATAGGAATTCTCAGCAGGACAGGAAAACAATTAGTATATATGGCACTGTGAAATGAGGTCTGATATGTTTTTGTATAGGCTTAAAAAGTAAGATACATTACCAAGTGTGGGACTTTGGTATTCAAAGCATAATGTGTTGTCTTTGCTCAAATAAGGGCGCGCAAAATAATTGAGTTTGAATTGGTTATGCCTGGGGCTAAGTGCTAAAACAAATCTTTAAATGAAATTCATTACAAGCAGGGTTGCCATACCCAGGTGTTATTGAATTCATTTCTCATTTTGACCTGATTTAGAAAGATAACAGTAATAACTGAGAGTGACAGAGGAGATGACAATGACATTGCACATCATGGTTTCCCTTCAAACGCATCAAAACGTAGTCAGTCTCATCGGCTTAATTGATCCGTGCAGATGGCGTATTTTGTTCCTGTGTTCCTTCATTCATTTTCTTCCCTTTTTTGTTTCCCTCAGCAGGAAGTTTTCTTTTTCTTAAATTAATCCATCTGTGCCGAAGAAGTAATTTTAAGAATGCCTAGAATTATTAGACTAATTGTAAATATTTTAGTATGTCACAAAGCAAAATGTGGCGCAACGTGAAAAGGATTCCCCCTTTAACACAAATGGGCGAAAAGCAGTTTGTCTGTTCATTTTTGGGGGAAATTCTCTTTTACAAATGCATTGGTTTCCACGACAGGACAAATGAGGATAACGTTGCTATCTGGGATGGTTTCTCTTCATTGTAAGTGCGATGTTGATGAGACCCCCACCACATACCTTCATACCAGTGAAATTAACGAGGAAAATGAAGCTAATGAGATAACAAGCACAAGATGGAGAAACAGGCTGATCTGACGCATCCTCCTGGTTATTTGGCAATATCTGGAGGCGTCACCGGCCTCAGACTCTCATTTTCTCCCTGTCATATTCAATCAGTGATCCCTGCCTAAAATAAAAGCAAGTCTCTGCTGCGACCATGACCGGTAGAACGATGGCGTGGCCGGCCTCCACACTAACGGTTTTATTTTTCAAACCAGTTGTGGGTCTTTTTTGGGATATATATCCGTTGGCCGCAGCAGCAGATCATTTGGTGGCACCAATATTTTGTTGAGGATAATCCACACTCAGTAATCAGCAGTAATTAATATGCGGTTTCCTAAAGTTCACTGCCCACTGCAATGAATATTGTGCCTAGAATGTGTCATTGAGCTCCATCAATTGTAGATCATTTGCTACATTAAGTAATGAGGTCAGAGATATTGGTCCGCTCTCTTCAAATCCCCACAATAACACATTTTGCGCTGCCATTAGTCAGTGCTCAACATATAAATTCTTGTTTGTAACCCAGAGGACAATCTTGACAAACTTACTTAACGTGAAATCAAAGCAGTTATTGGGCCAAATCTCCA
Source organism: Terapon puta (assembly GCA_028564955.1). Lineage (NCBI taxonomy): Eukaryota > Metazoa > Chordata > Actinopteri > Centrarchiformes > Terapontidae > Terapon > Terapon puta. Next base: position 7,189,289 of record JAOXYL010000078.1, read on the forward strand.
CATCAGTGTAATTCTTAAGGGGCCGCGTTAGGTAATAGGCCAACAGTAAATTTAAATGATTGGCTGCTTTAGAGTAGGGATTAATGTACCGACTAATAAGGTTCTGTTGTTGCATAGTGCATTAAATGCTAGTTTACAAATGAGCCGGTCTGCGGAAACATACACTGAATTAGGAATTGATTTGAGAGCATTCAACACGGCTACACAACATGCTACATCACACGTCCTATCAGTTGTTTGTGTTTGCCGGTGCACAATTCTTGCAAGGCGTCGTGCGTATCACTAAACGAACAAAGACTCTGGGATATTAAGCTGGCTGTAGCTGTGCCCCAGCCTCTCCTTAGTCAAAGTGACTCACCCTAATCTTAACCACAGTGGGGGACAGAGGGGGGGACGACGACGTGAAATTCGACAAAAGTCAGGCCGGAATCACTGTGTTACAAAAATCCCTTCTTTCCAACTACTTATTACCACTTTGTTGGGTCATTCATGTGCAATTTGTAATTGCAATAATTCTGACAGCTCTTGAATGTAGCTTTAGTTTCTGGAAATGCCTTTCAAATTCAAAAGCAGACTGTATCACCACCGGTTGATTATGTAGCTTTTGTGAATCTTAATGGCTCAGATAAATAGATATCATTGTGAGTAGAAAAATATCACATTTTGATACATTAAGTTTTGGAAACTGTATTACTGCTATTAAAATCCAAGTGCTTATTCCTGACCACAGTGGATTAAAAAAAAAGTGACTGTGTAATTGGTTGCGCTCCTCTGTGGGCCCAGAGTGTTAGAAATATTTTTCAACACCTGTCCGTTGCCTTTAAAATATCACAGCTTTTCTTTTAACAACAATTTTGCTATTCTTTTCTCATTCTCAGATTGATCCTAAGGTTGCCTTTCCCCGTCGCGCCCAGCCTAAGGTAAGAATAAATTGGTCACTAACCCCGCTCAAAGAAAATGATTATGTCTCATGTCACTAGCTTACCTAATTTTGTGTGCTCACACAGCAGATAAAAAGAGGCAGTGGTTGTCTGTTTGTTATTGTCGAGAAACAGCGAGTCTGGCTCCATTGTTCTCACCTTGTCTCTGCTGTTTCACCAAAGCAATTAAAGTTGGACATATTAAACTTAAAGGAAATTTTCAGCATGATTGAGGTTATGTCGTTGTGTTTTTTTTTTTTTTTTGTATAGTTCACTGTTTTATATCAGCCACCTTTTGTGCTTACATTAGCATTTCATTCCTCATCAGAGTTGTTTTTTAAGGTGAAATGCTTTCAAATGAATTATTATTAAAATACAGTTCCATTTTATTTTTGTGTGGCTGCTACGGTATTAAATCAAGCTTTATTGTTCATTTAATGCAACATGGCTGAAGAGGTGAAACGGCTTTCTTTGGCTTGTGTCGTGACTGACGGGAGATGGGCTGTAATTTTTCTGCTGGGAAGGCTGTTTGAAAGTTTTTTTTTTTCTTGAATCAAGATCTTCCTGTCTTGTTTTGGCTGTTCAAGTGTTTTTGAAGGTGCACATTCAGATATGCAGTCTAATATTACTGAAATAGCAGGAAATGATTGGTGGCTTGTCTTTTGACAGTGATGAATTACATTTACTGGCTGAATTAAGTAAGTCAATTGTTGTTTCAATAGAGTTGTTTCCCATAGCTTGTCTGAATGGGATTGAATGGCATAAGTGATATAGAAATATATTTAATTGTGCTGCATGCATGTAGAAATTGTCACAATTAGCATTGAAACAATGGGTGATTTAAAAGAACCCAGCCAAACTCCAATCACGCAGGAACTGTGGTATGAGCTCCTCATAATGCGTATTATCTTTTCCTTTTCTTGATTACTGGTCTTGAGCAGTTCTATTGACAATTAAATATTCAGCGTGTGCAGATGGTGCTGTGGAGTAGTCAAGGGCTTTGTTGACATGCCCTCTCACACCCTCCCCCAGCTCCAGCGCGCAGGCTATAGCACAGTACAGTGCAGCGCCATTCAGCATCGCTATCAGGGCTTTTTCCACCTAAACCAGGTGGAAATCGATAATAGATTTTCTCCTTCCCACTGGATCAGAGAGAGGCATTGTTAAAGAGTTGGTCAGGTTTCAAATGAGGAATTGGCAGCGCAGGCTTTCAAAGCCAGAGCACATGGTGACTTAAGGATATCGGCATATGGTTGAGAAACTACCAGTGTTTCTCCACATTTTCTTACAATGCGAGTGTATCACTTCTGCTCTGCCTGTTGTGTGCCTTGCTCATAAAAGCCGAAGGTGCAATAAAACAGTTCAGATGTTTGATGATGCCTCCAATTTTTAAGTGAACGAGAGTTTCCCCCTGCCATCGTGGTTATTGTTAATCTTTCTTTAAAATGGTGTTATAAGGAAATACAATATTTTGAGCGGTTCCAAAGGTCTCGGAGATATTTGTCATTCTACCTTGCGTGATTCATAACTTGGTAAAATAATGACACCATAACAGAATTTGTGGCACTGCAAAGGCCTTGTACCAATGATTTATAAAATGGCTATAGGGCAAGCTTGTTAGAGAAGAAAAATGGTTGTATTGAATGTGGATTATAAAGGATCTTAAAGCAATGGGATTAAGCCAGATAGATTAACATTGCATGGGTTTGTACTTTCTGTTCAATTGATTTAAGACCTTTAAAAGAAGTCCCATTCTGAGGTTCCCATTTAGAAAGTCCCCTCTGTTTTGCATTTGCTTTCTTTTGTCCCTCTTTCCCCTCCACTGTCTGCCTGCCTGGCTGCTTATGCAGCTGTTGAATAGGCTTCGTTCTTGTTTAAAGAAGCTCGCCTTGGCAGGTGGCTCGGTGGCACGGGCTTCGGGGAGCGAATCGTGACGAGACCAATCAGCGTTAATTTTCTCACGGCTAACAATGACCTCGCAAGTAACCCTGCCAATGACCTCCCGCTGCTGAATGCTGCAGTATGGTAAAACTATACAGTATGTACAGCACGTAGTAGAGTAATGCTGAAAACAGACAGGAAGTGAAGGTGAACACAGAGGACATTTCACTGTAAACAACTGAAGGTGTTTGCACCGGGATGACAGGATCACAGGAAAAACAACTTGTATCAGCAGGCATTACTGACACTGCCCCAAAACATGGACAGCTCCATTGTAAAGAGGCGGTTAGAAAGAGACAGTAAGGAGTCTGGCAACAAATGATCACTGGGCTACACCGAAGCAGACAATCATGCAATTTAAATCTGATTTGACATGTATGACACAGTCGACTTTCTCAGAGGACGTACAGTTCTGCCAAACATTTGCGTGCTGAAGGCCAGTATTCTATGCGAATTGTACGTTACCATCACGATAAGACATAAATATGTTCTCGTATGACAAATCTGTCACACAGTGCGGATTACCTCCGCGTCTTGATTTTAGTATTCTATGTTGGCGACTGTCTGTGCCAGAATATTGGTAAAGGGCACAAAGGGGAGATAACCACAGGCCCTGTCAATCAAAGAAAACACGCTAAAGAAATGCACACTGCCGCGCACATTACCAAATACATAATGTCACACAACTAAAGCTTATCTTAAGACTTAAAAGTGAACATTTTGTATTAGAAATGGGAGCTGCGCTTACAAGCCATGTCAAAGGTATCAATGCAGACTAGTCCACGAATATTCAGGGATTAGGTTTCATCTGCAGATGATTGACAGATGAGAATGAAAGGATTAAACAATGATGATGTGATGCAAAGTGCTTTATGTACATTCATTTATGCCTCGTCTTCTCCCAGCCCATTCAGCCTGGGTGGAGGTTAGCCGTGGCTTTATGAGATAGACGGCTAAAAGTAGCTCTCCAACGCCACAATTCCAAAAATAAATAAATGTTTCAGCGTTTAGTTTCACAACAAACCTATCTTGATCGGTTTTATTAGCTGCTGAAATGACTTTATTTAATGCTCACAAAGGGCGTGAGAGTGATTTAATGGGAGCTTTTTTCTGAAATGGATATGTCCAGATATGGTGAACAAAATGTGTTCATCTCCATTCTTTTGTTTTTTTTTTTCCCGTCCCAGTATCGTTACATGACACGTCCGATGTTGCCCCCAGGAAATTGTTTGGCAGATGTCATAAGCACCATGTAAGCGTTAGAAAAGGTTTTCCTCTCGGAAACTGCAACATGCTGCTCTGATGAATAAAGAATTGGAGATGGGATGCGATCAGTCAATCACCTTTTTTTTTTTTTTTTTATAGCCGAATTGGACAGATACTTATGCATCTTGTCTCATTATCAGCGCGCATACTCGTTCTTGTGTAAAAAATTCATTCCGAAGTTCAGCCGAAGCTAATACGAGGCTTAAGAATGTGACATAAAAATATTCACATTTTTACACTGAAATTATCCGAGTGTGCTGCATAGCCCCAACTAAATTTCCAGCCTGTTGAGATCCTGATGATTCTTTAAAAAAAAACAAAACAAACATGGTTTTTCTTGGTGTCGTGGCTGCCTATAGGAAGTGGTAAAGAAGATGGAAATGAGACGATGCTGTTCCTCGCCGTCTCCTCGTTTTGATATTTTCCCCAGTAAGGTTCACACCGAAAGATGTAAACGAGGCCTGCTCTCACTTTCCTGGAGAAATCAAAGCGACGGTTTCCGCCGACATTGCTCGAGATTTACCACTCGACTGTTGCCGTCATTACCGCCGCCGCCGCTGCTTTTGTTTCCCACAGTGGAGTCGCACACAACCATGGCATGTCCCAGCATGATTTTAATTGCCAGTGGGACTGCGGCTACTTCAGTGCGAGATGAGTTCTGATGGCTTGTTATGGAAATGAAAGGAAGGAGCAGCAACCATTTACAGAGCAATGGGCGTAACCCTTTCCTTGCGCCGCCATAAAGGGATTTGCCGTGTAAGCCATCCCGAACAGGTTGTCACGGCGTCTCTGGCAGCCTTTGGGATGCAAGAAGAAGACTCTATCTCTGTGCACAAATAGATGTGTACTGCGCCGAAGAAGCTGTGACAACACCTCCAGAAATTCTGTTTATTTTGTTTGCGCTGACAGTTTCCCCTCCTGAAACTTCCTCCTATTAAACCTCCCGCGTTAATGTCAGCGAGCAGGAACTGTGCTAGTACATCGGTCGAGGTAATTCTGGGCGATCAAGTCCAAAAATACCATCAAAGCAGCCGCATTTTACTCCCAACCTGTGACAGCTGTGGCTTCCCCCGTGCACGGCCTACCGTTAGTGTCGGCCTTATCTGGCAGCTGGAGCTCTCTCTCTCTCTCTCTCTCTCTCTCTCTCTCTCTCTTTCGCTTTGTCTTTGTCTTTGCACGTCACTTTCTCTTCCTCCGTCAGACTTTTTTTTTCACCTTTTCTCTTACACTTCTTTTCTGTGATTGGCAAATTGACCAGCGACGCCCCCCCCACCCCCTTCACCACCTCCACTCTTCTGCATCCCACACCTCTCTCAGCGACGGTGTGTGAGTGTGTGCGCGTCTGCGTGTGTGTTTTATGTCCTTACCTGCAAGAAAGACTCTCGGGTGTATTGTGATTCGAGAGATTTCAAGTGTTAAGTTTTAATGAAGTCTAATGATAATGCTGCACAAAGTAAACACACATTCTCGTCCCCCTGCACTTTTTGTGCTGCGTGACATAAAGATGCACACACATACAGCCACGTGTACACTTTATAAATGAGGTACAGGTGTGTCGTTTTCTATACAAAATCTTTGACTTCAGCATTTTTCTTTATCTCTCACTCCCCCATTCTCCCCCACTCTCTCTTTTCTGTGCTTTTCTTTTTTTTTTTTTTTTTTAGTCTTTTCGGATTACACGGCCTTGTAAATCCAGTCTTACACCTTGCTCAGTTATTTGATCTAGATTTAGCATTATGATATTCCCCTTCTCAAAATGATCCTTATTTTAAATGACACAGCTCACTGCTGGGAAAATGAAACCTCTGTAGCTGCCAGCCCCTTTGAATGTCCCTGTGAGTTTATTAAAAGCACCAGCTTCCCCCGTTCCAACTCAGATCTGCACAGCTGCACTGGTCTGAAAGAATATTCAAGGACAAAAGTCTTTAATGTAGAACAGAATGCCATATCAATATCACATATAATATCTGTTCGGCTTTACAGTTTATGACAATGTGCTCCCCTTCCCCCAATATTTATTATGTGAAAGAAGATTATTTCTTATTAGACGTTTCTTCTTCCAAGGCATTTCCACTGTGCAGATAGCACACAGAGTGGAAGAAAGGGAAGGAATGCTATGTTGTGCGGGCTATTATCCGCATTTCAAGGCGCACGGCACAGGTCTTATCCTGACCAAGATGTCCAGCTAGAAAGATATTTGCAGTATTTCTCAAAATAAATGCACTTTTGAGATGGGTTTTACAACTGGCCTGCTAAATGCACCAATGTTTCACCGAAACCAAGAGACAGACTGAAGACGGTGGAAAAGTGACAAGCGAGTTGATGGGAATTCTTCACTGTCACTCTCCTCACCCCTGAAAAAAAAAAACCTTAAAAAACAGATGTGCAGCCAACATAAATAAGCCTTCCTTTAGATGGAGGGTGACACAAGGAGTTGTTTTTTTCCCCTTGCAGTAATGGCTACTGTGCCGAAGCTGGAGATAGGTTTAAATCCCTGACCCGTCAGCTCCTTTGCTTTCAGTGGCCTCTGTGGAACTGCTCCAGATGAAAATGGGGCCAGAGCAGAGACATATGAATGACTGTTTGTTTGGTGGTCAGACACAATCACCAACTGAGTGACCCAGTTAACGGGTAGTCAAAGCGATGCTCAGTTTGATTCATGCATGTTTTTTTTTGGTGTGTGTGTGTGTGTGTTTCACACTTTCCAAATGTATTTTGTGTCGCTTTTTTTCCATGCTCCCCTCCAATGTTTATGCTTCAATAGGAAGATAAATGATGTTTAAATGTAAATGCTAGAGCAATTATTATCTTTTTTTTTTTTTTTTACAGCAGATAGGCCTATAATGTGAACACACATTTCTTTTGTTTGAATAATTGCCGGAGCGCTTAAAAATGGGAAGTATACATGTGTGTGATTCTTCTTTCCTCGGCCTCCCTCTTTCTCTGCTCCGGTCTCCTTGGTTGCGGGTGGAGAGTAATTAGGTTTTCTAGGGGATTGAGGGGTTCTTACAATGCTTACCAATGGTAGCAGTCAGGCAGGCTAGTGCTGGCAGGGCAGGGAGGACAGAGGGCTGTGCAGGAGCCTGGCACTGCTAAACCTGATGCTGACTGACAGTAATGAGGACAGCCTGCTAGCCAGGATAGAGAGGAGAGGAGAAGAGAGGAGGGCATGGTCCTCCACTATACCTCTCAAGACCTCTTATCAAAGCCTCTGTGCGAGCGCACACGCATGTACACACAGGAATACAAACAGCACAAGCACACACAAAGAAAAACAAGTTTGATGTGTACTGGGTGGACCAGAGTAATCACTGGGCTGTGTTATGTCAGTCTTTTTTTTTTTTTTGCTTTTTCGCAAAAACCTTATCGAAAGAGTCCAAAATAAAGTCAGTGATTTTCCATAAAATAATAATGTTTAATAATAATTTTTTGTTTGTCCTACTCGGGGTTACCCTAAGGTACCAAGCAAAACTGACTGCGGCGATAAAATATTAGTGTTTGGTTCTCTAGTGCTCTCTTCAGAACAATGTCAGTGACGCCCTAAGTGGCTTTGGTCAGCATAAAGCAACAGTGACTCTGACCTTGGGCCCGCCGCAGCTGTAGCACCTCGCCGTATTAGTGCGCTGCTATTATGTGACAGGTGGATTAGCCAGTCGTGTTAAGCTTTTTCACGATATTAACATCTTTCCTCAATCTCCTTCAGTTTCCACCCACCCAATGTGGGGGGAAAAAAAAAACTAAGATTGAGAACGAAGCAGAGAGGCACTTAACTTTGAAAGTCATCACTTCGGGGAGTGGCCCTGGCAGCTAGAGGGGCTGATGAGGAATGCATTTGTAATTTTTTAACAGTGACCTTTTTGAGATTGCGTTTGAATGGAATAGTGGAAATAATTAAAAGGGGACGTCCGGCTTAATCAGGATGATGAGCTCCATTGTGTTTTCGGACACACCACCTTGCTGTCCAGTTTTGAATTCTCATTACTTCTCAGCAGCTTCACCCCTGTGTTTCTGCCTTCAGACACGCAGCCTGGGATTTGTACAACACAGAGTGAAATATGCCAGATGCACCAAGAGAGGCTCAGGTGTGTCAAGATGTGTGCAATTATTACCAACGGACATACAGCTATACACACAGGCCACGCATCTCTTGAAAAACAAATCATAGCAGAATTAAGCTATATATACACATATAGCATTTTAAAAATAAATCTATCTGCATATCTATCTATCTAAAACTATAAAATGTATAAACTATATCTCATTTATTTATTTATTTATTTTCTGGCCTATCAAAGTGCATTTAACAATTTGCAATTTGCACGAAGTTGACCTTAATTATTCAAAAATAAAATTGGCAAACATGATATGTTAAATTAGAAAACATAGATAATTACTGTTCCAAGCCCGACCTTGATAGAGAACTTGGTTAATGTATTGTATTTAGTAAACCTCCCATTATTTGGTTGGTTTCTTTTATACCACCATCTCCCACGAGTGCGGCTTGGAACGTTCCAGTATCTATAGTGTGATTGTAAAAGTGAAGCTAAAGTCTGATCACTTTGTGTTTGACGAGCCTGTCTGATAGGAGGATTGCCTGACCGGCTCACTGAAGTGTTCTGCCATGATTGGATCCAGTTGTCATTGTAGAGTAAGATATTGGAATCTCGCAGGCCAGATTGCTCTTTCTCAGTTTGACGTTGTGTGACAGTTCATGCTCTGTAGTTTTTATGTGCTGCCCTGTATTCTTTTTTTTTTCTCTCTTATTTTTTTTTTTCTGGGGCACCTGCCTCTCAGATTAAGAATGATACTCCTTCGGCAAGACGAGTCTGTCAGGTTATTAGTTGTGCCATTGTTGGTAGTATGATTAATGGTGATGGCCGTTTTGTTGCCTCTTTACTGGTTCGTCTGCTTGTTTGCGGCACGTCGTGATATCCATACTGCGGCTTTGGAATAGCTTCTACATTATGTCCATTTAAAATTAAATACACTTGCCCAGCGCTTGAATCTTATTGTATTTAATGCGGTTGTGTCAGTTTTAAATGTCATGGTTTGCCATTACCCAAACCAGCCCAGTGTTTGGTTTAGTCAGCAGAGCAACACTCTAATAATAACCAAACACAACTGGATAGATGAGAAATAACAAGCAGCAAACGGAAATATATTCTATGCTGTAATTACATATTTCTGAACTCGTGCTATTATTTCACTTGTCACTCTCAGCAGCGCTGTGGTGTGTTTTCTTTGTGTTACACCCCAAAATATCTTAACTAGAAGGTGACTGTGGTGTATCTGTTGTCACTCTGATGTAGAAATATTATGTAATTAGCCGAAAGCATTTAGAGCAATGATTTTTTGTTGTTTAATTAAAGTATGCCAAAATTATCGCCTATTTGTTTCACTCAGACAGACGAGTCTCGATAAAAGATTTTAAAAAAAGCGCACGGGATGTAAGCGATTCAAGAGTATTAACATAAAAGAATGCAACAGATGTAACGTTCTTAAGTAGTTCTAATGCAGGAGGACAAATTGCTCGTGATAAGCATCATAGGCCCACAATTCAGTCCCTTCCTGTCATCATACTGTGATTTCCACCTGATCTGAGAGCCACTGAAAGGCAACCGTTATGCGTATACTTTGCCCATGCACTGCTTAATAGCTCCCAAATGGCCCCAGAGGCAGAAAATCTGCATGGTATTATTGGTGAGAGGAAAAACTAGATAGAATCTGAGGGTAGAACGATAACAAAGCATGGCAAGAAAGACGAGCAGGAGTACAGTCGGGCAGGCACGGCGCTGCACATTGGCGGTGGAGACCCACACCTGCTTTCCCCCATGCAGAGTGGTGTGTTATTCACTCCAGCAATAATGTACAATTTCTCAACCTAAATGGAGATGGAATAAAATCTGTGACTTTTCCTCATCGCCTGCTCCCAGCTGCAGCACCGTGTTTATTTTTATATGATGACATGTTGCATCTGTTACAATGTGTCACATTTTATGATTAAAAAAAATACACCGTATGAATGTGCAAGACACCGAGTCTTCAATGCTGAATTACTGCATCTAAGTCAGGGCGCTAAAGAGCTTAGCTGTTCCTCTACATAATGCCTCGGTCCTCAGCTGTGACCTTTCTCTTCCGCACATCATTCACGATTATACTGCTGACATGTTGGCTCATGCCAATAATTTTTCATTGGAGGCTATGTCAGCCACATCATATTTTATCATCTGGATAAATTTGTGTTGTTTGCATGTGGGCTCCCCATAATTTGTATTTGTCTGTTTATGTGCGTCTCCTAGAGATTAGATTTTTGCATTTAATTCAACTCAGAAAAGAATTTGGATGTAAACACAATCTGGCAGCAGCATGGGGGAAAAATACGTATATCATCGCTAAACGAGTGATACGTAACGCGAATACATAAGGTGTTTGCATGTAGACAAATGCGACTATGCCTGCATGCGAGTGTGCATAAATAGAGTCATTAAATGGCGAGGCTGCACAAAAATGATGCACCAAATCCACACCTTGCCCACACAGACCGATGATCCCACACGAAACGCAAAAAGGAGGGGAGGGACGCGTTATGAAAAAAAAAACGTCATTTAATGTCCGATTATCTGAGCCATTTTGTAAACTAAATTATAGGTGTTATTGTAAGCGAATGAACAGTTTTCAATAACTGATTTTTACAGCCAGATGTAATAGTCAAAATAAATGCCTTTCATACTTAATGAAACTGTCTCCGGAGAGAGGTTGTTTCCAAGTGCACCTTTATACACTATACACTCGCCACTGCAAGCTTAGAAGTCACAAATACGTCTTGTTATAGTTGAGTGCTTTGGCTGCAAATAACAAAATGGACCTTGTAACAAAAGCAGTCGTTTTTGTGGCCTCTTTTTTTTCGAATTTCATTTTTCATGTTAAGAATTAAACGGCGCACTTGGGACTGCGGTGGAAAAATCGAGTGGAGTAAGTGCACAGGGCATGGAGTTGATGTTTAATTAATGTAATAACAGTGGTTATTATAGACAGACAACGTGTCTTTATACATTTTTCCTAACAATAGAAGTAAACCCTTGGCTAGATACTGTTAGCGCTCACCGTGTGACAGTGCTAATTATCTCTACAGAAAACCAAACAGTGACATCACAGTCCAAAACCTCCACACTTGCGTCAGTTGTTGTCTTTTTCAGTGTGCCCTAGTCAGTGACCTTGTCATACAACACCACGCGCTGCACTGATCTTAAATACTAGCCACTCTGTTTTAACAAAAGGGAATGTTTACCACTGTTTTAGACTCTTGCTCTATATAATTGAAGCCAAAACACAACAGAGGTAATTACAGCACATTGTCCATTCTCAGAGAATACCCAGAGTTGACGTCGGTGTCGAGCTCGGCCGTTCAGAGATTTAATTTATTGTGCCAATTGTGAGATTTCAATATTTCCAGTGAAATTAATTTAACTTTCAATTGGGTATCATATGTCTTGGCAGCACATTTCCAATGTCTCGCCTCTTACTACGCTGCACATCCCGCAGACATCAACAGTCCTCCTCTGCTCAGAAGGTTTTATAGGGCAGCAGGCTTGGACTTTCATTTATGGTGAAACTGTCTTTGCCACATGGTGCGGGGCTCATTGCTTTTAAAGGGAATGAGAGGACCCAATGTAATTGACTGTGAGTGACACGGGCCCCCAACCACATCTACCGGTAATTTATTCTTTCTATTCCAACCTTTCTTTTTTTTTTTTTTTTGCTGCTGCTCTGCAGGTGTGCCACTGCTGTGCCAGCATCTTTGGTCGCAAAATTACCAAAAATGTGTTCTCGCACATGGCACATGTGGTAGTGCAGTGAATTTACACCACTGCCTGCGCTTTCACCTCGATTCATTAAAAGAAGACCCCTCGTGACACTCTGTCGGAAAATGCAAAAACAACCCAGCGAAGGAAAGGAAAAAAAAAAGCCCAGCCTCCTTTCTCTGTGCTGCTGCAAAGTAGTGGATAATGTGAAATAATCAAACAGAGGTAATGCACAAGCAGGTCAAGTCCAGCTTGTAACAGTTATTTTGTGACTTAATTTTCTCCCGTGTTATCATACAATAATGAAAAGTGTTGACAGATTCATTTCCTTGCTGCTACTGCCCGAGACCATTTCGTGATTTCTAATTGATAGCTACATGCAGCAATTTTATAGCACGAGACAATTTTATAGCACTTTTAATTAGTCCAACTTTGACCTTCTGTTCGCTTTGCATTTATATTGCTCCAAATTATTTTCACCTTCTTTCCTCATTAACTTTTGTCAAATGAATACAGGCATTTACAACATATTAATCCATATATGCACTGTGCAAAATATGGCGAGGCTCAAATGAATTGATAATAGTCTGTTACATTAATTGGCTGATTGATTACACACAGTTAAATAATCAGTAAAATGAATATCCTCAGTGTCTTTTGACCCCAGACATGCTTTCGAGCAGAGGACTTATGCAACATTGAAAAATATATTAAAAAAAAAGGACTGAATGGAAATACCTTAGTGGAATGAGGCCGTAACAACCACTTAGTTGACTAATTGACTAAGAGGGAAGTCCTTACATACGTCATTAGGGAATACAGGTGCATGATGACTCTCCACTCAGATAAATCCTTCGTATGGAACTAGTTAATCTCCCATGTAATATTGAGCAGATGTATATTGGTAAATGAATAAACACCAACCTCAGATGAATCTCAATTGACAAGGTGTTTAGTATTCATTTGGACTTGATCCACCGAATGAGTATTGAGTCTGCATGAATCCGCGTGCCAGCATGCACCACGTGCAGTCGCCATCAGCCAAATAATTTGGCAGCTTTTGAAACACTAGGCTGTAACTTTTAAAGCTTTAGAAACATTAAGCTGTAGCTATTGTTGTGATGAGTGATTTTCTTTTTCTTTTTCTTTTCTTTTTTTTGTTAATGCTGACGTTCACTGGGCGAACGCCACGAAAAGTCCTTGTGCGAGACCTGCCAGTCCGGTGTGCTCAGCGCCACTGGAACGCTTTGTTCTTTTGAGAATTTGCATCCCGCGTTAATCTCGCATCTAAACAAGGACAATTTCAATGAGATCGTTCGACGCCAGAGGAAAGGAAAGCAAAGGAAAAGAAAGGAAAGGAAAAGGGAAGGAGAGGAGACGGGCTGAATTTACTCGGAGCAGTAAAACAGAGCGGTGAATGACACGATTCCCTTCATGGCAAATGGAAGGCAGCAATGAAGAGCGGGCGAGGGAGACTGACCGGAGCAGTAAAAACACTTTATATCTGATGCAGTTCTCTGCTACCGAAAGCTGACCCGCAGTTAGCGTTTGAATGGCAGCGGGTAGTCAGTAAACCGAATTGAGTCTGCCCCCCAATTTTCAAATTAGTCAGACACGCTGTCCTCGCTCTCGTTTGACCTCAACAGTCCAGTGGAAAACGGAGGCGACGCTGATAGCTCGCCCGAGAAAGCTGCGTTACCGTTCGACCAGCCCAGAAGTTTACTCTTAAGGATGCAGAGATTTGAGAGGAGCACGTCGCTTTGCCTGAAACGCCTCATTTGCATAAAACAGACAGGACTTCCACCGGTGATTTAAAAACAGCGAGCGCTAGCACCTACGAGTGCATTAAAAAAAAAAAAATAGTGGGGAAGAATTCATTAACATTATTAGTAATTATAGGTGCTGCCACTTAATGAGGACCCCATTTCGCTCCACAGAGTGGACAGTTGGTAGGCAGAGAGCGGGAATTAAGAGCATGCTAGTTTTACACCCGACCTCTTTTGACCTTCATTCTCTTCTCTGTCTGGCTTTGTACTGAGTGCGGCATATTTGTGTGTCTTTTCTGTGCGTGCGTGCGTGCAGATGAGTTTGTCTTTCTGTCCATCTGTCTCATCTATCCACCCTCTTCGCAGTATTGGAGTCTTTATCTACTTGGTTGACTTTATAACTGTAACACTAGTTTAATTTCCTTACCTGCTTAATTGAAATTCACATCTCTTTCTCCTCATGCGTCTCGCTGGTGTGTGTGCGTGCGCGTGTGTGTGTGTGGGGCGGATATTAGTGGAGATGTATTTTCATTCTAAAAGTGGCAAGTGATGGACAGGATCTCACAGACAATGCCCCCCCCCCCCCCCGCTACCCTCAATCTTTTTGTCTGCTGCACCTGTCTTTTAGATACCATTCAACCTTGTCTCTTTCTTTTGCTCTCTCTATTCCCTAGTCCCTCTTTTCCCTGGATTGCCTCGGCTTGATAAATCTGATGCTAAATTTAGAGACATATTTCTCAAAGACACCCGGACTAGAAAGGGAGAGGGCCGCAGACAAAATGGCCCCTCTAATCCGTGTTTATCATCTTTTATTTATCTCTTTGAAAAACGTGAGGTCGTCACAGAAATCCCTGCTCTCCTCTGTCTCTCCGCCGCTGCCATAACTTCCTCTGTCCTCCAATTAAATGTCAGTGACCACGTTCTCGTCCCAGAAGGCCACATTTATACTGACAGCACATTCAAATTACATCATTCAGCTCAGTGGGGTTGTGCTTCATGAAATTAGGGGCTTGTTGAGGTTCTAATAGAATATCTTTGCCATTTAAATTACAGCTGCAAACGTGCTGTCATTGAGTGTGGCCTTCATTACTTTCCCCTTATTTCCCAGATTCTTTGTTAGACCTAACATTGTTTGATTACAATATGGCGCCCACTGAGAGAAATTATGTGTGTCCACCCTGGAGTGGTTTCAGCAGCACCTTACAACTGGGCTCATCTCACTTTTATGAAGAGACGTGTTAGCCACAGGCTAACACATTAGCCCAAAAAAAAAAGCAACTCAACATCAATGCATAAAAAAAGCTCAGTGGTATTATGGCAGCACTACACTGTAAGACTTTTTTTTCATTTATTTATTCACAAAGTACAAGAACATTTTGAGCTTTCCAGATGGCTCAGATGGATCTGTAGTTGAACCGTAGGTGAGCTTAAAGTCACAATGATGCATATACGTTATAGGAAAGGATGAAGAATGCCACAGAACTGAAGTTACAAGTCAGGCTCATCAATAATATATGTTGAAAATCTGTGGATTATGC
>JAOXYL010000078.1:7212558-7228114 GCA_028564955.1 Terapon puta
TCTCTCTCTCTCTCTCTCTCTCTCTCTCTCTCTCTCTCTCTCTCTCTCTCTCTCTCTCTCCCTCTCTCTCTCTCTGTGGCATTGTCACTTGAATCAGAAGTTGAGTGCTGGCTAAGTGAAGGGGTACACAGCGAGTCTGCTCTAGACAGGCCTGAGTGGTGCTGCACTGCTTTGCTGCCTTTCTCCACAGAGCCTTGATTCAACCCCCGCTGATAGGGGACACAGGCATTACTCAGCCCCCCTGCTTGCCTGATGAGCAGCATCTCTAATCCCCACGGATGTTAACCCTTCTGCAGCCTCTGTTCTTCACTGTCATCTCCATTCGGCAGATAAAGCCTTGACTAATTTATGTCCATTCTGATGATATCCCGTTTCTTTTTGCTCGGCCCCCGAAAACTTGCTCTCTCACCTCTTGTTGCTCTTCCTCTGTGCTCTTCACGTTTGATTATAATCGAAATAATTGTGCACTGCCCTTTGGAAAAAAAAAGTTAATTGTGTTACAGATGCATACAAACAATTGTAAATAAATACTTTTCAAAATTGCCATCAACATGTCTCTGTTTGTACTTAAACATTTTCACACAAATATCACATGCACTTTACACACTCAGAACAGTCCTTAGATTTATTTATTAACAGGAAAAAAATGATATTACTTTTGCACTTATTAAAATTTTTTTGTGACTATCCCATGAGATCATCTGTGACCGACTGAAGAAATTCATTAAATCTAGATTCTGGGGAGACTCTTTTCTGAGCTTACCTACCCCCCCCTGTGCTCCTGGGCCTTAGATGAGATCTGCTCACTGCGGTGGAGCTGTGGCCAAAGAGGACGGTGTCCGGCTTTAACTATATATGCAAGGAGAGGGAACATAAGTGGGTTGTATGGGTCTGGAATGCAAATTGGGGGATGAGTGCCACATGAGTTAAGCAGCCGAGACAATCTGGAGCTTGATGCAGGACCAAGTGTGGGCCCAACCCTTCAATTATTGTCATTATTACAGTATGTCCTCATTTTGTAGACACTCTCACCTGCAGTGATATATCACAGACACAAGATTAGACACGCCATGGAGAGATGGTGCGTTATACAACCCCAAACATTACTCATCCCGACCATAAGACGGAGACAAAATAGTAGGCAGTAAAACAACAAACGTACATCACAGGCCTAATTGATGCTCTAATGCAAAAGCCTCATCCAAGCAGGCAGACGGAGAGAGAGGGTACGGCTTCTCCTTTTCACACATCCTGAGCTCTCAGGCTCTGTAGAGGTTATTTTAGTGGAGGTATATGAGATATAATGATACGTCAGTGAGATCTGCTGGGACAAGAGGAGCAGGTAGTGCAGTAGAGCAGAGGGCTGATTTATGGGCAGGATAAATGATGCGGTGGGTGTCTGCCTGTGTAATAGCACTGTGCTCTGCACACCGCACTTTCACTCAGCTGTAGTTTATAGTGTGATGTGTGATGGGGATAAATGTCATCTTGGCTTATCTAAGAAGATCTGATATGACTTTAAACGGGTTCCTCTCAAACACTTTGACATGTGTTGGAAGGAAAACTGTTAATGGCACATTGACAAAATGGGAGCCGAGATTGAGAAAATTGTGGCGTATTGTTCATAAGAAGAGCGTAATGGCGCGACAAGGATTCATCATTGGATACGTTTAACTTGCCATGATGTTTTCCTCCTCATCTCTCAGCTCAGGCTAAGTCACAAGTGATATTAAGCAGATTCTCCGAGCAGTATTTATTCCTTTTGATATTCACAATATTAAAAATATGAGTTGGGTTGAAAATGAAACCAGCAACTGCCAGCTGCTGCTACTCTGCATTAATAGTAGAAGCAATTATTGTTTGAAAGCTGCTTTTTTTCCCCCTATGCAGTTTTGCTATTTAAAAAAAAAAAACAGAAATAGAAAATCTACCCACTGTGGTGGAAGATGGGAAGCGCATTTGCTCCTGTATCTATGGAGTAATATTGAAACAGTGAGGGGTGAAAAGCGGGATCCTGTTGCTTGCTCTGAGCGTGATCTTAGAAAAGCGCACATTATCCCCCTACTCCTCGTGCGGTGCTTAGCAGTTAACCTCGGGCAGGTATAGTCTTACTGTATATACAACACTGCGGCGCTGGGCAGGCTTGGCAGGATGTGAGCCACAGTATTGAGTAAAAACAGAGCGTGTTATGTGAAATGATAGCCGGCTTTCGGTCGGCGGCTAAGAGTGGACATGCGGTGTGTTTATTAATGTGCTGCGACATGTCAAACATGGGGAAGAAAAAAAACTCAACTCTCCAAGTGCGTGTAAACGGTATGAAGGTACGATGATAGCTCATACGCTGTAGGAAGTTATAGCAATCAACCAGAGGCAGCTGGAGAAGATAAACTGTGTGTGTGTATGTGTGTGTGTGTGTGTGTGTGTGTGTGTGTGCATGTCTACACAGAAGGAACAGATATTGAAACTGTGGTTTTGTATAGTGTATTGACAATAGATAGGTAAGGGTTTGTGGGTTTCCCCTGGGGGGATGTGAGGATAAGCAGGTGCGATCGTGAGGATAGCGGGTTGTTTTTTTCCCCTCTTTCCTGAGGCCTTGCCCTTCATACCGCGTGCATCGCTCTGCCTTTAACAATGGGCAAACAATAGACTATGGATTTATTGGGCCACCAGTCCTCATGTTTTACCTAGAATAGGGCAAAGAATTATTTTCACAGGTAAGCTGGCCCGTCACTAACACATACAGCACTCTCTGTGGGGAGGATGAAGCGCGTGTTTATCGTATAATCCACTCCTCGCTTGTTGTTTGTGCGGTAATATTGAAATTAAAATCAGTGGGTGCCAAACTCTGCAGATGACCTGGTAGCTTTGCTTTCCTTGCAGTTTTGCTCGCTAATTTCTACGCCTTGGCCTCCCTCATGCGTCCTGGTAATGAGAAAATGTGCTGTTGTCTTTGTTTACTGAGCCAGTCTGTCTGGCTGCAGCTCTTCACATTGTTTGAATATAAACAGGAGCAAAATTATTAGCTCACTTGGAGTGTTTCTGCTAAGTTAGACGAGCACACAGCGTGTAGGGGCAACCGAGAGCCCCCTGTGCCCAGTATACGTGCAGTTAGGACGCGCACCAAACAGCATTTGATTGCTGCAAAATATGCGCAAATGTTAATTACTGTAATCAGACAGGCCAAATGCAAAATTCTAGATTATTCCAACAGTATAATGTCTGATGTCTGAGATAATGGGGCTAATGTTTGTTCTTCTTCATTTTTTTTTTTTTTTTACTGTGTTGATAGTCAACACCAATAAAACCTACTCATAGTGCACATCAAACATCCTTGCTTCCCGCAGTTAAGAAGCAGAAATGTATTTGCGGCTGAGAACAAATGTGTTTGATGATACTTTCAAGACAAACTCGCAGGATTGATTTTCCCCCCCATTATGGATCTTTTTTTACGCACGCAAACCACAAATTGAGAGCCGTCTCGCACCAGATAGGCTGACTTAGGATTTTAAACCTTTAATAATTTTGCAACTTACTTTTGCATGGTGATGCCTCATTTTGAATGTGGTCGACTTATTGGAGAGGAAATTTGCCTGTCAAGATGGTATCAGTTTTCTTTAATATATATCCAAAGCTGTTTCTCCAGGAAATTGCTATTTTATTTATTTATTATTTATTTATTGGTTTATTAGATTTAATAGACTTTGAAAATGAAAAGCCTTGACAGACCTTAGCAGATTTCGTTTTCCCCTATTGTACACACACTAGAGATGAGCTGGAGATAACGGTCAAAAATTAGATTTCCAGGCTTGGAGGCCTTGGCTGGTCTGCAGCGTAATTGTAAGGCAAAAGAGGACCAGATAAGAAATGCCAACTTTTGGCACTAAACCTCACATCTGCTGAGCCAGCAAATCCTAAGTCTGATCTCAAAATGTAATCAACGTGGCACAGCAAGGCCTAAAATCCTGGCTTAAAGTTTTGCTTGTAAGAACAGGTTCAAGATGGTTAGAATTTAAGTGTATTTAAACTTTTCTTGTCTGTGCATACCCACAGTATAAAGGAAAAAAAAAAAAAAGAAGTGATCATGGGCTTTGAAGCAGTGTCCAAGGTAAATTCCTGACGATACAGAGACTCATGCAGATGTGGGAGTACAAATTTTATGAATTTGGCATGAAATGGATATAAAGTTTTGTTCTTTCCTCATCCCCACCCTCCACACACACACACACACACATACAGACACAATCTGCCATTTCCAGTTTTATTTCCTCGGCTGCAAGCTTCATTTCACCTTTCCATCTTCAATCTGATAAGCGCCACAAGGAGGAGTCACGAGGTGGCGACGCTGTAAGCCAAAATAGTAACCGCCTCAATGGGAGAAAATCCATTTACAGCGCTCTTAGTTTGATAAAAATATTGATACTTGGTGCAAGTGCATCGATAACATTAGGCAAGAGGAAATATTGTAATATAACACCATATTGATTTTTTGTCCCAGCCCTGTTTAACGCCCTAATTTGGAGGTGGAACAAGGAAGTAAATGAATGGTCCAACAGTACTTAAAGGCCCGTTTTACCGATTTTCGATCTGAATCCTATCATTTAAATCTGACACAAATTTCCCACTGTAGTGAGTGTCCTGGCCAGCACCTCTGGCTTGACTTCGCTCGTTGGTTGTATTTAGCCAAAAGCTGCACAATTTGAATTATATAATCAACTATACTTCCTTCTGGAGTGAAGCTGCAATTGTGTTCCTTCATGTAACTTTGTGAGTTGAACCATAATCTTATCAGGTTTGTCGTAACGATTTAAACATATTAAGAGTTTTTGAAGATTTCTATGATATTAAAATAAATTTCAAAATCTAACCTACTGAGCGCAAAACAGTGCATATCCCTCTGCATGCATGTCAAAATATGTGCCCAGGGCTTGCAGTAATGAGTGTTTGGGTGACATTTCAGCGTGAGTGAGGGTGAATGTAAATTGCTTTTTTATTGTATTATCTGCAGTGTCCTGTTTTTATCACACATGGTGGGCAGAATTTCCCTAAAGGGATAATAAAATTACCTTTTACTTGCTTAGAACTTGCAGTTCCCCCTCTTATTAGCCATGAGAAATGTTAACAGTTTGTCCAGATTTCTTTCTCTTTGTCAATATAGTCCTTTGTTTCTTTTTTGTAAAGTTTCATAATAACAACTAGTCCTTTTTAATACCACAAAGAAAGGACTCTGAAACAGCCCCGGTCTCACTCTTGTGCCGTCCGCAGAACTACCAAAGGACTGTTTTGATCAAGTCTGATTTGCAGTCAGGATTCACCTGTTTTCCCCTGTTTTTCCCTGTTCAGTGAGCTAAAATCTCAGTGTCCAAGTGATGCCAGATGATGTGATACCCAGTAATACCACAACGAGAACAGACTTTATGGCTCAGTTTCTTGCTTCACTGCTCAGGACTGATTTTTATTGACACAAAACCACATCAGCTAAGCAATAATAATTTTGTGACCTAACACTCGAAAATTGTACATCTTTATGGAGCCGTGTTGTTTGATATTTCAGCCCACGTCTTCAAACTCGTCTGCTTTTTTTTTCTTTAAAAAAAAACGGGCTTCAACCAGCCATCTCAATCTGGTCTTTTTTGTGCTGGAGTCTGTTTCCATGTCATTAGTTGATTCATTTACATGACAGATGCCCTCATGCATGCTGTGGAGAGCCTTGGGGTGCACTGCAGCAGAACACCACCTGCGGTGTGAGTTTGTTATATGAGCCCATGGTCTAGAGTTCCCTTTCTGCCCTTCTCATGAGCACTCTGCGCTGACCCTGACTGGTACAGTGCTCACGCTGGAGCTAACGGCACAGTCCAGTCCTCACTCTCGGCTCCTTTTTGTTCAAAGTGTGCGTTCGCGCCTCTGTGATTGCGTGTGCGCACTTGTGTGTAAAGTGTTAAATGTTATCTGAGTCTTTGGCCTCGCCTAAAACGAGCTTGTTCACCTGGCGCTGCGCATGAACGTTAAACATAGTCGTGAGGGCCGGCTAAGTTACAACACTTCAGTGCTGATTGGAGTTAAAAAAAAAAAAGAAGGCAGCAATCATTTTCATGGTTTCCTTCCTTGATGATAGGTGCGATATAAATAAGATTGATGCTGACTTCTCGTACCGCAAACATATAATCTCTGGCTGCATGATCATCTTGAAAGGTTTTTGACTGCAGTGAACTTAGAAATTCCTGTTGCGTTACCAAAACAGGACTCGAAAATGTGATAACTTTGATTGTATATTTCTTGACTCTTAGAAGAAGCTTACATACCCCTCATATCTTAAGTAGCTTGTTTCATAATGGCTACAGAATGCTATTTATATACAATGCAGACAGGTTGATTTGACACTTACTTGCTGTGCACTGGCAGCAAAAAAACAATCCAGCAGAACTATGAAAAGCAGGATAGAGACTGAGGGGACGGTACATATAATAATGTGCATGTTTTATGGTAACCATACGTCTGTGATCCCAGGCAGACTTTGCTAACAGGGCTATGTACTCTCTATAACGGGCCCATACACTTATTTTTGGTATGGTGAAATTTGCACATATGTGCCCAGGTCACTCAGCTCGAGGGTTGCAACGTGCAACAACATTTCTGCTTCAAACAGTTTGCAGTAATCCAGTTTCGCTCTTTGCACGTGCGGAGGGTTAAAGGCCAATAACAGCACATATACAGCATTGTGAAGCAGGTCGACTGTGGTTACCAAAGCAGGGAAGGAAGGACAGACTGAGGGCACAGGATGAGGACAGACTATTATTTTGGTTTGCATGCAAGCGGGGCCGAATATTTCATTTAAAATAGACATTTAATCGCCTCAGTGACAGGGGGCTTTGAGCAGTTGTGCAGCTGTTAACACTCTCCAAGGCTCTTCCCTTCTAGACACATCTCAAGCATTGTGGTCTGTAAACTGTTGCTGCGTGCGAGCCAGATGTTATCCTCCCGCGGTTCAGGTGCTCGATGTACTGAGATACATCCACTGCAAGTCTCCACCCGATCGCGCGGCCGCCTCAGCCGTTCTTTATCGCCGTCCGCGCAAGCGAACGGTTAGCGAGCGCGTTGACATTCAAGCGTACGTCCCGTTGAAATATGCTTCATTACGTCCCGCGTGTTTGAAAAAGTGGCAGAAATTACAGCCACTTCGCTTCATCTGATGATATAATCCGAGGAGGAGCACATCCAGTCGCCTCATGATGACAAATGGCCAATGAGCGGAGGGTATTGGCTTGGGACGAGGATGAACTTGGACTGCAACAAAGACACTGGCCTGTCCCTCTGCCCGCTAGGTGAGCTGTGTTAATGTAATGGCTGCATCCCCCCAGGGGGTTGATGAAGCCGTGCCCTACATGTATTTCCAGAAGAGTGAGTACCAGAGCCGGTGCACAGTATGTGCTACGTTGCCTGCCCGTAACACCCAGCCCTCCCTAGTTTGCTCCATCAGCTACCTCCCTGTAATCTCAGAGCTTCAAAGCTCCTTATTGTCCTTCCCCACATAAACTCAAAGTCACTTATTTTCATGAGTCATCCCACCCTGCCTCTTGATAGAATTCCTGCTGTATGTTATCTTTTTCCTCTTCCTCCGCTTTTCACTGTTTATTTACACACCACTGGGGCTGCTGTTTTCTGAAGTGTTCCCAATGATAATGACTGCTGCAAGATAAGGGTTATTTTTAGGACATTGTGTTTGCATTTTTACAGAGGACTGGGGAAGCATTTTGGTAGTAGATTCACTGTACACAGAACTGATTGCCGTTTAATTCTGACACAGCGTTGAACGATATACAGCACAGGCCCGCCAACATTTTATTAGTCAGCACAGGACTTTTAGATGATTTTTTGATGACCATAAATATTGACTCAAAGCTTTCAAGTCACCCAGCATCAAGGGCGATGGGAGCAATGGCGAAAACCCCGGCTCTTCTTTCTTGCTCTGTTTCAAATACATATTTGCACAAGAGCTGCTCTCTTATCTCCCAGCTTCAGTCTTTCTGTTCTGTTCAACTTCATTTGTAAAACAGATGTATTTCGACAGTCTTGTCCGGGACCGAAAAAAAAAGCAGACAGTAATTACATCTCGTTTAGACCCCTGAAAGACACACATTTGATAGGTGATCCCTAAAGCTGTTAAATCTTTTTTTTTTTCTTTTAAAGGGGCAGACAAACAGAGTGGCTGCACTGAGAATAGCACACGGGCCTACCATGATGTAGTCATCACCGACGCAGCTTAATCGTGCCAATTCAACCGGGCTATTCTGGGACACAATAGAGGGGAAAGTGCAAAAGTGGGTTGTGTTAATTGAGTGTGTGGGCTGGGTGATTTTTTTAAATGGCCCTGTTAATTGTTCTTTAAGGAATGGGTCCCCAATTGGTGCACTCGGCTGTGGCTTGTTGTGCTACCCGGGGCACGGCTGGCAGCGGTTATTAAGAGGGCTGTGAGAGCAGCTCTCACAGTGTCATCAGCGCGGTTCCGCATTTATTGATGCTTTCAGATTAATCAGTCATTCCAACCCAAAGAGGACGCGCGGCGATGAATGCGTTTTATTTTATGGGGACGTGACCGAAAGATCTCCATCCCTGTCAACAACATGCGAACACAGAGTGGATCAGACATCGCCCCGGCCAAGCCAGGATGCTTAAAATGGCCAAGTGAAGAAAGTTTTTCATCTCTGAAAGCGCTGCAGCTTATCACCGTTTAGTGTGTAAACGGTACGTGTGTTCATCCTGTTTGGTACAGGACGTTCAGTGTGCTACAGGAGCTGTTTTGTTTCACTGGATGATCAGTAGTAATAATTGCCGCGACACAACACGGGAGCGCCGCATGAGCAGTGAGTTTACTTTAAATGGCGTTGCGCCACAAAGCTGCGCGTCGAGGGTTGGCTTCAAATTGGATCCAGTGATTGATGTGCCGACTTGCGGCGCGTCTCAGCTGCAAACGTCTGCATGTCGGCATAATGGTCGAACAGTCAACATCTTGTAGAATGTGCACTTGAGTTCCATCTGAAAGTTATTTGCTCTTTTTTTTTTTTTGGTTTATTGATTTTTGACCTCAAGGGCACAGCACTCGTAGGAGTTATAATATGATAGTTGGCCTTTTGCATGCCCAGCAGAAACGGAGCAAAATAACATCCAGTCCCTCTCACATACTGCACATACTGTGTGCACATACAGTATTTTGTACAGTATATTGCACATACTGTCTCCAGTCTGGTCATTGTTTCAGTTAAAATGCAGTCTGCTGGAGTGTAGAGGCCAAACACAGACAGACAGCACTGGCCTACCACTCACAGACTGCTTGATCCATTTGTCAGATGGCTCGCGAAAGGATTCCAGTGTGGCGCTCGTGTTGCTCTGTTATTGCTGGACGTGTAAGTGGGCAAGTGTTTGCTATTCAGCCTCATGAACTTGAGGGTCTGTAATAATTCAGGGCTGTGTTTCTGTCTTTTTGCCTCCTGGTGGTCAAATATCACTGTGTACCTTTTTTTTTAATTGAGTAAGAAGATAATTTATTCCTTCCCCTTGAGAGTTTTTTTTTTTTTTTTTTTTTAGTATGTGGGTCGACATAATGTTGTGGATTAGCAGACAGACTCGGCCTTCTGTGTGTCTCCACAACAGTTTCCACTGGCTCCGGTCATGTGGCCACCGCGGTGTATAAAGTGCTGATAAAAAATATAATTTTTTATGAAAGAGCGCGTTGACCGTAATGATTTCTAAGGTCCAGCTAACAATGTTAGAGTAGAAATCTCCTCTAGCAAGTGTCCTTGTGAACTCTGCTCCACAAATGGCCTAGCCATGGAAAAAGAGTTATATATAGAAAGTGTGGGTGATGCTGGTAGCTCTGGTGCCAGCAAGAGTTGCATTTGTGTCTTAAAGCCACCCGCTACCTATGAATGATTAACTCCCACAGACCCAGCGCGGCACCTAAGGAAAATACAGGGGCGCGCTCGTAAACAATGATATCACCGCCTCGTCGCTCCATTTGTTTCAAAGCTAACCGCTGCTAGCGCATCAGGGAAGATTCCTTTTTTCGCCATAAAGGGCTTAAATACAACTCTGCCGAGGCTCGGTGTGTCAGGAGGCCTAATTACACCTACCAAGACTCATCATCTTAGATTAATGAATCGTCCTGGCCGCCGCAGCCAGCCCATGCTCTGTATGTTGCCAGGGAGTTCACCGCTTTCTCTGACCCTTTCTCTGTAGTTACAGGCTAATGGAGCTATAAGCTATCATTGCTAAAGTACGCCGGTACCACATCGTTCATCACACACCGACGGACAGAATCCTTAACAGCCTCCGACTCTAGTAGACCCTGCGGGATTCATCGTACTTTAGGAACCCCATTGTTGAGCACTTAATATAGTCCCATTGTCTATTTTGCAACATTAAAGGGTCTCGTGAACGTTGGCCCGGGTACTGAGTCGGTCTGTTTTGTCGTAGTCGTGGTTGGGCCGCCGCTTTGGGTTTAAATGACCGGTTATCATCCCTCTTCTTCCTACTTTGGACAACGGTTATCTGTTGTGGAACCTCTCGGTCTATAAATAACTTGCGTATAGTCGAGAGGGCTTAACCGGTGTCTTTCTCAGTGAAAGAAATAGCTCTATATAAGGGTAGAGGAGGAAAAGGGGAAAGCCTGGAGGGAGGGGAGCCGAGTGCTTGTGCAGGTGAAGCCGAGGTTGTCTCCGCCATTTCAGCCACATGTCATTATTTAAACTCTTTTGTATAGGCCTTTCTGTTGTCATTCGATCTCATCTAGGCTAAGTGCTGATTGATTTAGTTTTTTTTTTTTTTCCCTCCAAGGCTGTTGCCATGACATCTCAAGGCAACCTTTTCCTAGAAGGGCACCAAAATCTTATTAATAACCTTATTTCCACTAAAAGACACAGCAAGCTCTCTCTCTCTATCTCTCTCTCTCTCTCTCTCTCCTCTCTCTCTCTTTCTCTCTTTGTGCGTGCCTGCGTGCGTGTGTGTTTTGTTGCAAAAAAAAAAGAGAAAGAAAAAGAGAGGTAGATAGAGGTGGTCAGATAAAAGAGATAGGCTCTCTAGGCTCTGTGTGAGATGGTCAGATAAAACATGACACTGCTCTTTGAGGTGGAGTGTGAAAAAGGGAAGTAAAAAAAGCAGGAAACATGAATGCCAGGCCAAAGCTTTGTTAAAACAATGATAACACTTGAAATGTGTTACTGCGCCTGGCGAGTGTTTCATCATCAAAAAGACGGGAGGGCGGGGGGGGGACGTAAGGAAAGATGATAAAATAAACGATACCGAACGCGGTCGACCTACTTTGCGCTCATCCACGGTGCGCTTCGAGGATCATTCTCTTACCTTTTTTTTTTTTTTTTTTAAACAATTATTTGTAATTATGTTCAAATACTTTACTTAATTACTTCACTGTAGAGCTCTTTGTAGTGCCTCCTGTTGGTTTGGAGCGCCGCACTCTGCTGCGCACCAAAAGGGCCAAAACGAGCTCCACCACCCGAGGCCTTTTGATACACTTTGACAGTCTGAAACACTCAGAATTAACACGGTGACTGAAGCAGAAGAACAACAGGGATGGCTCACTTTTTTTTTATGCCTCCGCGCCAGCAGCAGCCATGGCTGGAGATGACGTTTTCAATCTGTCTGTCCACTCAAAGATGCAGTGATTAGAATTTGTTGGTCGGAGGTCAAAGGTCACTGTGACCCCAAGTCCGACCCATTCTCGTGAAAGCAATAGCTCAGGAATTCTGCGGGTTAATTTCATCACATGTGGCGCAGACGTTCAGTTGGACTCAAAGATGAACTGATTAGCAGAGGTCAGAGGTCATCGTGACTTCTAAAATCGCGTTTTGGGCCATGACTCAAAAATTCAAATGTTGATTGTCATAACATTTCACACAAATGATGAAAATGATAAAGTGATGACATTTTTTTTTTACCTAAAAGGTCAAAGGTCAAGTTCACTGCACTTAGACGAGTCCACCCCTTTCACTTCCTCTCCGTGGGATCTGGACAGGGGGCCTCATGTTCCTTTTCTAGTCTACCACAAGCCCGCTGCTTCTGTTGATTCTGAGCTTCGGGTGATTGTCCTTGCACCGTGTGATGAAGCTCTCTATTAGTCCTCTGCACTTTTCTGTAAAAATAGTCTCTAAGTGATGACAGCAAGTTTCTCACTGGAAATTATTCGCCGGAATCGCACATGTCAATTTAGTGATAACCTCCGTTTTGCCACTGTTTTGTTAAATTCCTTCAAAGTCTTCAAGACATGGGTGTACAATGCAACCTGACTAGTTGATGGAGACTTAAAACTTAGTAGTCATTCTAGTTTGACATAAGGTTGCATGAGGTAGCACTGTAGTAGTGATACAGGAGCAACAAATGCTCAGGCTATGGATCATTTGTTTCAAGATATAAAGACAATTGGGCTGTTTGTCAGGCAGAAGTGGCTTGACATGTGATGAGCTTAAGTCGGGTCATGTTGAGGGTCGCCGCTGCAATTTGTTTTGTTTCCCATCACGGGACAACACACACACACACACACACACACACACACACACACACCTCTGACAAAGTGCATGTGAAACGGCCTGATCTGACCACTTAGCCATCAGATTCACCTTTACCCCATATTCAACTGCGAGAACCACTGACTGTATAAACCGGTTCGCTCTTGCAATTGAAATAAAACCCTGGCATAAGTAACGAACAAGATAATTGTGTAAAATAAATAGGAAGTTTAGAAAAGTAATAAAAAAAATGGAGTAGGCTATGTTTATGTATGCAGTATGAATAAATTACAAAACAATCTGCATCTGCTGCGAGCATTCATTTAAATTCTGACATGTTGACTGTGACTGTGATTATATAGGGTTTACATTGTTTCCATGCTCTTCCAACCATTCAATGATTGACTGTGCCTTGCAAATGAGGGTGTTGCAATCCTAAAATAGACCACTTTAATCAGGTTGGTAATACCTCGCTGTAGGGCAAAGATGGCCAGTCAGAATGCTTTTAAATTCACCACCGCTTGCCATTTCCCTCCAACAGCACGAGTATAACTTAACCATCCCTGGGAAGTGCATCTCGCATCCTTGAAGAGTCACCAGAACGCCGTATTGAAAATATTTTGTATCCCTTAATGCTAAGCGAGGCAAAAATGCAAAACAAGTGCAGGATAAAAGTGCAGAGTGAAGAAAAAATAGGTTGGAGCTGCAGGGGAGGCCATGCAGCTGAAAGCTCTCTGACATGATGATGCTATTTATTAAGAGTTATTTATGCAAGACTGAAGAGGTGATGGATAACAAGAGCATTGCCAAGGCTCTCCTTTGTTTTCAGGGTTAGTGAGTGTTCCATTGAAGCTGTAATGGCTGGTCAGCCGCGTGTGCGTAAAGAGGGGAAAATGTAAGAGTGCACATAAAACACGCACGCACGCGCCCGGTGCAAGCCGCGACTGTTGCCCGCGTGTCGTGTGTTTTGTGCGCACGTATTTCTGTGTCCTCCTTTGAGCATACAGTGTTTGCTAGGCAACGTGTGCCCTTTTGGTACATGTGTTTGTTTGCATGTTTGCACTAAGGAAGGCTGAAGACTGACAGGGTCCTGAGGGAGGGCCTGAAATCTTTGACCTGAATAC
This sequence comes from Terapon puta, assembly GCA_028564955.1. Lineage (NCBI taxonomy): Eukaryota > Metazoa > Chordata > Actinopteri > Centrarchiformes > Terapontidae > Terapon > Terapon puta. The sequence continues at coordinate 7,226,195 of JAOXYL010000078.1, forward strand.
ATATTTTCACGTATTAGTGATGAGTGAGGGAGACCCAGTGAAACGTGACATGGCCTGTTTTCTTGCTTGTTTACAGGTAATAAACACTCTCCACCAAGAAGTGAGAAACCAGGCCAGGAGGGGGTGTAATATGGTCTATGTGGAAGTGGAAGAATAGTCATTGACATTCAGCATAATTAACTATACGAGGGCTGCCGACACTTTAACTTGTATATAACAAAAACTGATATCACGGGCAGCTTCGTCTATTTCCGTTTTATGTAACATTGTTTGTTTAAGTTCATAAAATGTCACTCTCAGTTTTTGCGAGTATCGTGGAAAATGTTCCCAAACACACTGAGGAGGAAAAATGCTCAGTTTGACAAGTAAGCAGATATCCAAACTCGTAAAAAAAACAAAACAGCAAAACCAGAAATAAGAATTTAGACCCCCCATAAAGACGGCGCATTCTTAATAGAAAATAATGGGCTGCATATTATATCGCCACAAGAGAGCTCGCAACTCCAAGCTGCCCAATTTTAGCCCCTCTGAGCATTGCGGAATCGAAGTAAGAAAGAAAACAGAGGAGAGATATAGATAAAACACACAGAAGATAATTAAGAAAAACTGGGATACAGAAGACCGGCCTGTCCAATCTTTTAGAATATATTTTGTCTTTATCGCTGCGGTTTAGATAATGTTTTGGGACTTGTGCCATGTAAAGTCTTATCTGAGATTCAGAAGGGACAATGTGTTCTAAAAATGGGTCTCTCTCCCCCATACACTGTCAGGGGGTATTGTCTTTTTTTTTTTTCTTCCTCTCCTCCTTCCTCCGTTTTCTTGCTGTTAGAGCTGCAGGTGTGTTCAGTTGTGATCGGCAGGAATTGGATATGAAGGGGACTGCCAACTCCAAGTATGACCTCATTAATTACATCTGTCAGTGATTCCCTGCAGATCTGTCTCCTGCTCTTCACATGCTGCCACTCAGCCAGCCAACCAGTCAACCAGTCAACCAGTCAGTCAGGAAATTTTCTGCTCCGGGTTAGACAACCTGCCGGGCTCCTGCTCATAACGCTGGCAGGTGGGATTGTGGGGGGAGGTGGGGGGGAGGACATAGGGAGCGAGAGAGAAAGTAGAGGAAACATTAAGCATGAGGGGTGAGTGTGGGGGGGTTGGGAGGGGGGGGGACAGTGAGTGAAACAGATGAACACATTCATGCAAACTCACTTCCATTTGATTGCATAAAAATGCAGACACGCAGGGACGCACGCGCGGCCGCGCACGCACGCACACACATCCACCGGCAGACACCTCTTCGCAGTGCAGCCGGAAGAATTTGATCTTTATTTAAATCCTTAAATTATAGCTGATTAAAAATTCATGGAGAGCCGTTTATATGAAAGCTGGGTGCTGCGCAGGCTGCCCTGTGATGTCTAATTGGTCTGAAGGTTGCCAACCCTTTGAACAAGTCAGGACGGAGAGTTGTGGCTGCCTGTGTGCTTAGAATGAGGATGTGAGTGTTTACCACCCACCTACCCTTCATCTCTGCCTCTCTCTCTCTCTCTCTCCCCCTTTTTTTTTTCTCACTGTCCCGTCCTTTTTGTGTACTGTAAATGACTGTCGGACCTTAAAAAGCAGAACCTCACATGAAACAGACAAAAAAGTGTATCTTTGCTACACTTTGATATTTTAGAAAAGAGACCTACTTTTGTTTTGGTTCTGGATGCAAGTGTGTGTGCGCGTGTGTGTGTGTGTAGTTTCTGGTAGCAGTAGTGACAGTGGATTTCCATTTGGAGTGGCTCTCAACCTCAAAGCTGCCTTTTTTTTTTTTTTCTAGGATGTAGAAAATGATCTGGCAGCCTTATGGCAGAGTCTCACCGGAGTTTTTTTTGGGAAGGGTTCGGGGGATGTGGAGGTGGGGGGGGGGGGGGGGGCCCCTCC
>JAOXYL010000078.1:7228214-7241798 GCA_028564955.1 Terapon puta
TTGGGAAGGGTTCGGGGGATGTGGAGGTGGAGGGGGGTGGGGGGTGGGGGGGATTGGTAAGGTGGGGGCTTCCACCGCTGGAGGTCCACTACAGCCCTGGCTGAAATCCAGTGTGTGAGACACCCCATCTTTATTCCCTCTTCTCTCTCCATTCCTGCAGCACATGCATACACAAACCCGCACATGCACACATACATACACACACACACACACACACACACACACATACAAGCGCGCACAGACATACAGCTCAATGGCAGGGGCCCTCCTGCTGCCCCAAAGCATGGAATACCACATTTGTTTGTTTACGCCTCGTTTTCTTTCCCTGAACTCTATTAACATTTATATTGCAGCTGAAGGTGTTGGAAGTCCCTCCTGCAGTGGGGGAAACTCAGCTTAGATGAGAATGAGCTTCAGTCGAGCCTTCCTAGGCACAGACTTGTGTGTTTATACCTACATTATCCAGCTATTCCCCAACTGCCTCTTTCCCGTCTTGGTAGTTTTTTTTTTTTTCTTCCTTTTTTTCAGTTCATATCACCATTTGCTCCAGCTCGCCTCTTATGTGACTCTTTAAGCTTTTATCTCTCTCCAAGGTAAATTGATTGCTTGAAAAAAAAAAAGAAAAAAAGTGGTTGGAAATGCTTCCGGATTGGACAGCCTGATTGAGCATTAGCATATGAATAGAGGAGAGACAGCTCCCCGTGTCAGAGGAGGAGGAAGTGTTATGGGAAACATCCACTAGACATCTGTTTTTCAGATGTTTCTCGCAAATTTTAACACCATTTCGTCGCCGATCCGTGTGGGTATTCCGAGCAGACATTTCAGATTCACACCGGTGGGCCTTTTTGCTATTCAAGTCCTTGGATTTGGTGCCACAATCTAAGCTGTCATTTCACAAGCTCCGCCTTCCCTGAGCCCCACGAGCGGTGAAAGCGGCGACAATTTCATACACTGTTAAACAAAGAAATGACAAAAAAAAGACAAAAACAAAAAAAAAACGGCACAAATGAGCTGTGCGGGGCGCATGCGTGCTGACATCTCTCTCTGCGTTGCACCTCCTGCACTGCCCATTCAATCCGATAAAGTTTGTTGCACGTGGCTGATGCCTGTCATGTCGATTTTTTTTTTCCCTGCATGCTAGACCTGCATCAATTAGGCGCTGATACTGCAGGTTATAGATCTATATCTTTCTATATCTGTCTCCAGGACCCCGGGGCCAGCCCTGCAGCAGGCACGCGTTGCTCCCTGTGATAGTTTAGCACAGGGGGACAGAGGCATCAACCCTATTATTGTGCAATGGCTTTTTCCTTTTTTTCTCTTTTTGTATGTCCGCTGGCTATTGCGTTAAGGATGTTTACCTTACGAGCGCAACCCAGATGTGCTCACCGCTCGCAGGAACTGTCAGAACATAGCCGTGTGTCTGTGGATGTACAAGGTGATGAATTGAATTTCATCTGACTTGCGATGTGGCTCCATCTCCTCTAAGTACTTTTTTTTTTTTTTAGCTGAGGGCCAAAATAGGAGAGAACCTAAGGGTGCTCATGTGTTCCAAATGCAAATGATTGTTGTCTAAAGAAAATGGCATTTCTATACAAATGATCTTTAGTGGTTTAAATAGAAAAAATGACATGGATTATGAGGGACTACGATATTAAGAAAGCAAATTCCTCATCTTCATCTTCAACAGGGAACCAGTGACAGTCATTTCTTTTCACTCTGTGTCTTTAACAGTCTTATGTGCTGAGATGGAAGCTGAATATCAAGTTAATGTCACTGGTCTTGTGTGCTTCATAATACCATTAACAAAAGAGAGCCCGGAGGAATGTGGGACTTGGATTGCATCTATTAATGCAAAATGCAACATACATATAACGCTGCCTGGCCTGGGCACTTAGAGCATGTATGCTCGAGCACTCAAAGTCACTGAAATATGCCTGCAGCCTAACTGCACTGCATCCGGTAATATGTTTTATTTGTAAAAGGGAAAAAAAGAAAACAAAAAAAAAACCCATCAAGATATTATCATTTCAGAGGAAGTAACACATTTGCTGTGATGCTGAATTCTAAATCCTGAGCCTGTAACACGACATTATTTGGTGTCATTGCTTGATGTTCTTCAGCGGCTCTTTTTTAGCATCTCTCACATACGTCTGTGGCGAATAGGTCCTCGTTGCCTTCTCTTCACTCTGACCCACTCAGCCTGACACACATGGCTCTGTACATGCATACGCACATACATTAATGAATACGTTCATAGCGAGCTCTTCCCAAACTTGTGAGTAATGCTCTGCAGTCACATCCTTTTTTTTTTTTTTTGCTTTCCATTTCTTCCCTTTTTTTTCTCTCTTTCTCTCTCTCTTTCTCTCCTCCACCAGCTGTCCCCGCATCCTCAAAGTTCACATTGGGTAGGGTCTTGTGCTGTCAGGCAACTTCTGGTTTGTTCTGCTCTTTAGTTCCCTGGGCTGAAACAAACGCCCGTGCGCACACAGGGAAGTACACACGTGCTCCCTTGTGCACACGCACACAGAAAAAAAGAATAGCGAGAGCCCTTTTTGTGCTTTTCTTGACTGCACCGTGCACTACTGCAACATTTTACTGATGACTTCCTACAGCCAACAGCAAAGTGTCACTTTTCTTCGATTTGCTAATTTGCATTGGTTCCCTTTCCCAGCATGATTCTGGGTATCAGTGCCCACAAGCTGAATGTCACTGTCTCTTCTCAGCATACAAATATTCCCCCTGATATAGTATGTCATGTATACTCCTGGACATCTCTAACATTTGGTAATGCCCTTGATATTTCACTATCAAAATTTCAAATTGCATTTTCTTTAATCAAATACCACCATGTGTATGCCAAATGCGTCGCTCTGCATTACAAATAGCACCATCTATGTACCTGAAAGACGTAGCTATTTTTGGACGTTTATAGTTTATTTATTTTTTCTTTAATGAATGGTCTTTAGTCAAATTTATCTTAAATAATAGTCTAATTAAATTGTTAAATGCATAGAAATATGGTATCCCAACATGCCCTATTCTTGTGGGTTTGGAAGCAGTACTAGACCGAGCAGTATAGGTGATCTGCCATGGCCTCATCTAATCTGATTTGCATGCCAGAGAGAATTATGTAATTGTCATTTAAGCAGAACAAAGAAGGATCAGCTCATGGAAAAGAAGGGTTTTCATGTAGAACTGTGTGTCTAAGCCTGTTTTCTGCAGCTCTGCGCTGCCTACGGTTGGCTACTGCGCAGACAGACAAGAAATGACTGTTGTGTGGGACTGTTTGTACCCATACACATGCATGATGTGTTGTATTAGTGCATGATGAGCTGGCACATGCCCTGTGACAAGGGGAAGTGGTTGAGGGGTGCGGTGGAATATTGGAAGCTTACCAAATCTTTCACATATGCTAACACATTTCTGAAGCTTTTAACTCTCCTGTAATTACTCTGTACCAATCTTAAGACTCAGCGCTGTGATAGGATATGGCAGAGGCTTAAGCTGAACCACATTTAAAGAATGGTTTGAGTATGTTATGGCTGTGAGACATGCTACAGACATGATTAACTCAGTACCTTGCATTACATTGAGGGCCTTCAGCCATTTTCACATTATACATATTAGAGCCCAGGGCAAAACCTTTGAAAAAATGCTGTTATTTTAACCGCCTTTCATATGGTTAAAATGAAGCCTAAGGCTAATGTTGGCCGTGGGTGAAGTGACAGTTATTGTTAGCTACAGGTCCACTGTCTCATTTAATTAAAGAACAACAAATGGTGCGCACTGAAGAATTTATAGTAATATTTAATTCAGGCCCAGTTTTTACATAAGCGCTGGGTTGCCATATGTGTGTGTCTCCGGATCAGAAAAGTCTGATTACCCTACAAGCCGCAACGCACATGCTCCAGAGATTTCTGCCCCCAGAAAACCAAGAGTGGATTAAAGAGGCCCTGCGGAGTTTCACAGAAATGAACAAAAGTTATGTTTACATTCAGTGCTACTCGATAAAAGAGCGCACTGTGTATCCTTGAGGTCTAACAAGCATGTCAAGTGCACCCCCACCACCCCCCCTCATAATTCAAATGCAAAGACACTTAGAATTATGAGCATTTTAAATCCAGCGTTGTTTTCATGTTCCATGTTAGTTATTGAAATCCTCTTCCTGGTGTGTTACTGCCACCTGTAGAATAGTGTGACAGGCACCACGTCCCTACGCTCAGAGAGAAACAGAACAAATGTTATGACTTCAAGACAGTTTCTGCAAAATACACTCTTGATGTAACCTGAGGTCACAAGCCACATCAGGCTAATGCTCAAAGAAATCAGAGAATTGAGATTGTAACTTTAGCTGTTTTTGAACTCATAATAGTTAAATGTTCCAGTTAGCGTCAGTCCCCAGTGCACAGACAAGTCAAATAAGTGCTGAAATATTGGAAAAATATAGTATTTAAATGTAGGTCATGATGCACTGATGGAAACCCTGCTATATATACACACACATACTTTTATATACATTTATAATGTGCACTGTAATTCATCATGATACGACACGTTTCAGCTTCAACATGAATGGGTTAACAATAGCATACATCTCTTGCCACTGTTACCTGACAGAAATGTAATAATCTGTAATGAATTTCACATTTATTATCACATTTCTTATGCACAAGGAAATTGAATTCATTAAATAGACTCCTTTGGAAATGAAATGTTGTAAATGAGCCAGCTTGGAGTTCCGAAAGAGACATGAGCTTATTTTAAATGATGATAATGTAATGTTTTCTTAGTACCTTTTTTTTCCCCCCACACAACCCCAGGTTGATGTTTTTTGACACAAACAATGGACGGAGTTAAATAAAAAACACTGACGTTCCTCTGAGCTGCAGGGTGTGTGTGTGTGTGTGACCTGCTACGTGCTGGGTAGCTAACATATTGCAATTTACTAGCCAGTTTCCATTTTTAGCTCCTGCGCAGTTGCTTGGGCTCGGTATCCGTTAACTGTGGCCGTATCTGAGTTTGTTTTGCTCGCTGTGAGGGAAGCAAGAGCACAGGCCTGACTCATGAAGCAGGATTGATAAGCTGGATAACTGTGCTGAGTAACACCTGGAACTCCCCCAAATCTGGAACATGGCCCAAGGCCAAATCTCCCGCAGTGAGCGTGAGACTCATGCAATGGACTCTAATCTGACACACTCTCCCCGCACCTCCTATTTCTCACGCTCTGAATTGTTGACGTCGGTGTTGCTGTTTTGTAGGTACAAGCCGAGTCAGACGCCAGACTACAGCCAGAGTTTCACCTGACGGAGAGCGAGCTGTCAGATGCAGAATGGACGGTTATTAGTCTGCCCGGGTCCCTCCAGTTGCCGTGCTCTGCTCGATCACGTGCATTTATGTAAATGGAGTTTGCTCTGCACAGCTGAGGGAGCGCAGACAGGGAGAGAAAGAGGTGACAAAGAAACAGTGTATTCAGAAATAAGAATAGCTGGATCTTTGGAAGTATTGCAGTAGCACTGGCTCCATTTTATAAAGGTCACAATATTTGCAGGACAAAAAGGCTAATTTTTCTCACTGAGCCGGAGAAGTAAATGTAGGAAGAACGAAAGATCAGAGGGACGCTGTGCTAACGCTCTAATAAGCTTTTATGACCCTGCAAAATTGAGGCTTTATTCTCATTTGTTTAAATATTACTGGATCTCAGCTCTGTAAAAAAATGCACTGTGGCTGCTATCATTTTAATGACTGAAACACTCAGAGGAGAGAATCTACCTCGTTCTTGCAAAGACTACAACACACACTTTGTTCCTATTTTTGTAATATTCGCTGTAGCTTATTTTCTAGAATTAAAAACAGCATTTGTGAAGTGACAGAAAAAAAAGTGCATTTGATTTTCACCCCAACAAGAATGCAGTTTTTTGTATATCACTCTGAATTATGTTGATCTTTGAGTACAACAGCCTATCATATAATCTATTTTTAGTTTGCCTTCTCTACAAAAGTCACTGTTCACATTTTGCACAGGCAGAAAGAAAAGTCATTTTTCTCCTTCTACATTTTGTCATATTTAGCTGATGCACTTACTCTGAATGATTTATCACAAAGTCACATGTACACTTATTACACCCAGTTCAAGCTCTGTTTTGCAATATTTTCAATTGGATTATGTGAAAGCATTATTAATGCTGATGATCCTTTCCAACAAACGCGCACTATGCAACTGTGTGCAGTTTTCACCTGTTTCTTAGCTCACAGACTGGGTTAGCCAGGCTGACAGCACCAAAACAATGCCAGCTCCTGTAAACCCAAGGTCAGCCGCCATAACACGCGCCTGCTGTGAAGAGGCCGTACTTCCAAAACAGAAAAAGAGTGCCCACTGAAGAAAATCCAAACCTCGGCAAGACGGGAAGACTCCATGACACTGTGACTTAAACGGCCATGAGTTGGACTTAAATATAACAGATGGCCAGAGAAAGGAGGCCAAAGGGACGTCAGTATCACTCTCTGTCTGCCGGATGTGTAAGGAGCGGATGGTTAGCTGATATGCTCGCCAGAACAAATAGATGGGTTCAGGGATCATCGGATTGGTGACGGTTCGCTCGGAGACGCCGGCAAAAACTTGCTCAAACCTTATTACGTTTACTGGCCGGAAAATGTCTTAATTAAACAATGGATTAAGATTATGCATAAATTTGCAGCTACAAGTGTAGTGAGCACGGTCTCAAGAGGGCTCCGGTTTAATTATTTCCTACAAATACAGTTTTTCTGAAATATCACTTCTATAAAATCTTATGTCGGAGAGAGTTGGAGCCCAGCACTGGCTAAAACCTTTTACCTTTCGGCCCATATTTGCTCTGTTGTTGAATATTATCTCATGACACCAGAATTAGTCTGAAAATCTGCGTTTTGACTAGTTTAACGTCTTTTAAGCTTCAAGCGTAATTAACCCCCCTCGTCCTCTCAGCATCGGCTGCGGTGCATTTCTCAGGCCAGGGGCAAGGCGGCCTTGCCGTGCGGCTATGAACCCGTTTTGATCCGTTACCGCTCTTTAAAATGCTGAGCTGTCAGCAGGGGCCAGGTGAGGCAGTTTGTTCTGCTCACCACTCAATGGACATGTTTCATTGGCACCTTGCTGGAGGTCAGCAGTAAGTGACGGCCAAACCTGTGGGGGTCAGACCTACTACCCAGCTTTAGCTGGAGAGTGAATTACACTGTAGGTGGGGCAGGTGGGCCGAGCCAAGGCTGGGGGCTGAGATTGTGGCCCAGCAGCATGTTAAGGGTGTGTGCAGAAATCCATTTGGCCATAGTGTCACACAGCTCCATTTATGCGCCTGATGTGTAAGAGCTGCTTGGAAACCTGGCAATTCCCTTTTTCCCCCACAGATTCTTCAACCAATAACTATTCTGTAGGGTACCTCAGTTGAGTGATGGAGTTGGAAGGAGATGTATCATTGAAGGATTAGGACTAGAGCTCATCGAAGAAAATAGCCTGGTCAGTGTGACATGCCACTTTAAAGTGGCTGAATATTTTAAGAGAGCCCTCTTCCTCAGAGGAAATGAAATACAGACAAAGAAGTGGAGAGGAGGAGGTTTTTGTTTGTTTCTGCCACTGCTCAGGGGCAGAGATGGAAGATTTGGAGATGTGGAGTAGATTGTTAGGGAGCGAGGCAGTTTGGGCCTATTTTCACCGCAGCTGAGGCCTCCTCTAGCCACAAGCAGTTTATATAATTCCAGAGATGAGAGAACAAAATATCTTCTACCACACAAAGTAAGATTTTACTCCCTTCTCCTCCTCCCGGCTTTTCTATATCTCCTCCTCTTCTGCTTCACTCCAGTCACTCCCAGACAGCACTACCTAGGTGCATCAAGGACAGTACAAAGCACTGCAGCATCGCCACACATAGACAGCCACGGTGCGACAGAGTGTAAACAGTCCCCTTTTACATGACATCTAGTCAGGATCATTGTGCTTGCTCTACCATGCATCACCTGCCACTAAATGACTGTGTATTGTGGGCTGAGTGGATGTGTGTCCAGGTAACTGGGGGCTGGCTGGTCAGGACTGCCTGGGAGCCGTCCCCGCCATGGAGAATGACTTAGTTGAGCCCTGCCGCTGAGCTCTTCTGAGCATGCTTAAGAGCTGAGAATTATTCCACTCATTTCTAGGTTCCTGTGAAGCATGACAAAAAACTCGAGTGCTTCATGCTCGCCCAATTCTCCTCCTGAGAGGAGCCGAGAGGCTCTGGGTTTAGAAGTCGTTCAGCAAACACTCACCATGATGAACGTTAATTACATCAATTAAGTGGACCACAACCATTGTCTGGGGTGACTAAAAACACTGTCAAAAATGCAGTGACAGAGCACATGAGATACAGACCTGGAAGTGCTGCTGCAAGGTCGCAGCCACACCAACAGACTGTAAATAAAGCAGATATACGTTTTAATGTAAAAATGAATGTTGTCCTGTTTGATAACGCATAATGGTTATTAGGTTATGAGGACAATCATTTTATCATTTACTCTCTTCTCATAGCTTCTCTGGCCTTTCATTACTGCTGTTGTTGATTTGTAATTGTGGATATAAATGAAGGGCATACATTTGGGAAACATTCAAACAGAGGTTCAGGTGGTGTGAGTGGTTGGTGTTGTAGATGTTCATTTTAGCCCACTTTTCTTAAATGCACAGCACCGATTTATTTGGATTTTTATGTATTGGTTTAGTAATTACTTATAATAGTGGTGTCCAGTACTTGAGCAGCATAAAAAGATATAAGTTGTAATTACGTTTAGTAAATGATGTGCGGTACATTTATTTTACTTACCTTGCTAAAGACTGCGTGTCTGTAAATATGTCTGTGACCTTTGACTGCAGTTCATGGTCTCTCAGTACCAAATATTTGGAAGAGAAAACATACAAGGAATGTCATTTTCCAGACTTCTAAATATGCATAATGAATATAGAAAGTTGTATAAAATAACTGCATGCAATTCAGTTTACATGTGCATATAAACTAGTAGCCCAAAGGATTAGTGGGTAAAAATGTAATATGATAAGCAAAAATAACCAGCTGTGATTGCCCATAAAATGTGACAGATTAAAGTCACCTCCTCCACAGCAGCACACTGCACTGCATATGGCACAAAGTGCAGACCACACCGTGGTGCACTGACTTTTTTTTTTTTTTTAATAGGCAGGAGAGTCCTGACTGGCTTCCTCCTTCGGGGAAGCTGACATTCTTGTCCTTGAGGTGAACAGGAAAAGGCATAAATGTATAACACCCAAGATGCCGCTAACAGCAAGTTGAATTCATGTCTCCGAAGATGCTGAATGCCTGATGACCTTGGTAGCCGTGCATAATGATGCACACTTGCAGTTTATTTTTGGAACACAATGATCCACATAATTAACTTTGTAGTACAATGGATTGCGTTTCCATCATCTTGGCAGTTGCCTGGAGTTTGTTTTACTTATAAATGATTAACAAGGTTGCATTCAGTTAGTCATATGTGGCTGCATTTATATTTAGACAACAATGCTGCTACTGTCAGTGTGACTAAAAGTCTGCTTAAACCATTTGCACGGTTATATAATTAGTTAGGGCTGCAACTAATGATCGTTTTCATCATAGATTCATCTGACACTTATTTTCCCGATTAACCGATGTAGATTTTTTGTCTCTGAAATGATAAATGGTGAAAAATGTCCCTCACAGTGCACAAATGGCACAAACACATTCAACTTTTGTCTGACCAGCAGTCCAGGAGCCAAACCAAACCCAAAGACACTCAGTTTAGAGGAACATAAAACAGAGAAGAGCCTAAATACTCATGTTTAATTTAACGATTAATCAAGCATTAAAATAGTTACCGATGAGTATTCAATCGGGCTATAACTGTACTAATCAATTAATCCCTTTATCATTAGGCTGCTGCTCCCATGGCAACTTGATTTTATTCCGGAAGAGTATTCAGGAGTGAAAGCAAGGACGGAAGTCGCTCACAGTAGAGAGTGAAGTTTCCAACGTCCTAACTTTGTCACTGCTGTGCGTTCTGCTTCACTAATATGCCCTTCAGATGTCATTGCGTGTGTTCCCATCCCTCGATTGATTTGATCCATCGCATGACCCTGACCTATACGTTAGAAGAAGGGCCCGAACGTGTTTGAAAGGAAATTTAATGGAAGTAAAAAGTAATTGTCATCTTGACTTGACTGAAAGGGAAGTACTTAATAATTGTTGTTAAAAAATACATGAACTTCTTAAGTGTGATATTTTTAATTCCCTTGAATCTGTTGAATATTCATCACCTTTTGATATGAAGTGTGCATCTATCGGAACGAAAATGTGATAGCAGGCAGAGATATTTAGACTTTTAGAAACTGCAGCTAAGAGTAAATGCCTTCTGAAAGTGGATTTATTATTTTTCTTATTTTCAGCGGACGCGATGAAAGTAAGATAACAGTAACAGAAGAGAAAAAAGGATTTTTTTCTTACATTAAAATAAATCTTGATATAAAAAAGAAATATAATCACTTTTTTTTTGGCAAAATAATTTGAATTATCATCGTCGCACAATTTGCTCTGCTCTACAAAACAAAAAAAATACATTAATGCATGTGAGAGTTGGACAGCAGAGATGGTGCATGTCAGAGTCACCTGCAGCTGCATGTGTGTGCGTTGTATGAGAAATTAAAGCAGAGTTTTTAGACCCTGAAAAGGAAACCCAGCTTTCACGTGGCCTCACCTTCTCCTGTTTATCTCCTCCTTCTCTTATCGTGTCCCTCACATGACCACATTTCCAGAGATTAAGGTTGCAGGATGATTAGCTGCATTGTTTTCCCACAATGTGTGTGTGTGTGTATGTGTTAGTGAGGGAGGGGTGGGGAGGGGAGAGGGGGGCTAAGGTGCGTAGTTGGAGGGCTTGTCATAAAAAGCCATTATTGTAATTGGAAGTTAAAATCCCATTTGTTTTCCCCTCTGGTGCTCGTTGTCACTACTAAGGCCGGAGTCTTGTTACAAAAATTAACATTTGGTGTCAGTGTCAAGGGTCATGCACGAGAACATCAACTTATTGAAAAGACTGCCACTCAAACATTTAAGGCAGCAGAGATTGTTGAAAATGTTTCTGTTGCACAACCGCTCCGTTTGGTTTGTGATATTTTCACTTCTCTCTGCTCTTCAGTCGCAAGGCGCTGCTTTTTGATAATGATGGTTCAATTTGGGCTTTTTCACACACTTCTGAATGAGAAGAAGATAGTCGTCGTTGTCGTCATAGTACTAGTAGTAGTAGATGGTGCTGATTATGATTTTTTTTTTTTTTTTAAACGCTGGTTCGAGGTGGATTTGCATGAATACTGAAATTGGATTTTTCATAAAGGCTTCCTTCGTACGAATCACTGAAACCGCACGTGTGATGCGCTCCGTCAGTCCTCCTGTCCTCCACCTCCACCTCCACCTCGGTCTTTAATATGTGAAACGCTAAAACTGGAGTATTTCATGTATTTACCTCATTGGACTTCATGGACGTCACTCATTTCACAGGTTTCTTTCAATTTTTAGGTTTTGCGCAAAATACTTCCGCTGACACCGTGCGCGTTACACAGGTGTGCACTAATCAAATGAACCTGACTCGATGGACGTATTCAGTGGAGAGACACGACAAAGCTGGAGGACCCTCGTCCTGGTGCAAGTTCAGAGACAGGGAGAGGGCAGCAGAGACCAAAGTAGACTGGGAGGCTCGATAGTGCAAAGAACAGAGCCCAATCCCAAATATAGCCGCTAAAAGCGACTGCAGGGTCCTGACTCTCTCCTCTCTGTGTCACGCTGGACAGAGGGAGGATCAAACCATGTCAGGGAGTGCACCGCCGCAGAGGGTTTAAAGGTCAGCGGGATTAGTTTGTGAATTTGTCTTTTCCCAATGTTCAGCCCATGTAATTACACATTTGATAAAAAGGTTACGTGATTTAAGATAATATAGAGTTGGCATTACTAACATAAAGGTTATGTCATTTTGAGCCGGGGAGCTAGCGTCCTGGTGATTCCTCTTGTGAACAAACAAAAGTCACACCTAGCGAGCGCACTTGGAAATGTGTCGAGTGCTTTTCATCGCCACCAGCTGTCAGTCATTGGAATAACATGAAACTGTCGCCTCATGCTCACGCACGTACGAATCAAAATGTTGCCGTACTAGTGGTCGATAACAACGCAGTGTGCCATTAAGTAAGGTGTCGTAATAATCACAGAAAAAAGGAACAATGATTTTTTTTTTTTTTGTTGGACTGCAATGTTCTTTACCAAAGGGAATGAATCTTTAAACATTGTGAGATTAAACTAGATTACAGTGAATTGCGACATGATCAAAATCCGGTATTTGTGTTATCAAAGAGTATTTTCACATTTTTTGTTTTGGTATTTCAAAGTGCAACTGGCTCATGTCAAAACAAGATTAATTTCAGTGTTCTGCATGCTAAATAGACCTCCGCAGCGACACGGAGGCACGCTGCGTCTCATAACCCTGGAGTGAGTCTCAGATATCCAGTCATGTTCACAATAGATTGTCCAGGAAATTTGTTAAATGTTCATAACATGCTCGCTCAAATGTCCCAGATTTGGCCACAAGCAAGCATCTAATTAGCATAATATTCATATTTCCGAAAAGCTCTTAAGAGCACTTCGGGCATTGTCCATTTCTCTTATTTGCCTCTTATTGCTGTAACGTTTGCTTAATGCCCGGCCTGTGCCTAGCGATCGCATGCTGTGCTCATTGTGGATGCAGTGTGAATGTGCTGTTTGGGTATGGGCCCATGCATCTCCAGGGCCCTATAATCAGCTCTAAGCTGCTTCTATCAATCTTCATAACTGTAGAGGGTTGAGGAGGGAAGTGCAGCTAATCAGCTCTAACCGGCCCCATGTTCAGCCTGACTGTCACTGTTACGGCGAGGCCATATGCAAACGCCGTCGCTCGCATGTGCGGCTCCCGCGCTCCCGCGTTTTGGCCGTCTCGCAGGGCCGTTCCACAGATGGCGGAAGTTGGGTTTTTTTGAGAGGGCCTGCGACTTTCATTGAATAGCTGTTAGTGTAGGTTAATATAGGAGTGGTGGCCCTGCGGCGGTGGCAATCACAGCTCTGATCAGAGCCGGGCTTCAAAGACGTCTGTGCAAGTTGAAGCCAGAGTTGTCATTAGCTTCTGCCCTGTGCTTGACAGCCCTTCCCCACCCCCAACTCCTCCCTCCTGTCCCTCTCTCTCTCTCTCTCTCTCTCTCTCTCTCTCTCTCTCTCCCTCTCTCTGTCTTTGTCTCTCTCTCTTATCGCGCTCATTTTCTGTCCCTGTGCAAATGGCTACTGTAATCCTGGGTCTGGGTGCTTGGGCCTGTCACTCCACATTTGCACTAAGCATCTTGCCTTCTCTCATCTCCTTTGCCCTAATTGTATTGTAATAAGCAATTACAGATCTATTTATGCACACTAGAGCTGAGATTGGACCACTTTTTAAAAGGGCGTGTAGGGGAGTGGAACTGGACCAGCCAGTGCCCCTCATCCTTGACTTGTAGCCGGACAAAGACACCGCTGCTGCTAATCACTCAGCTCT
>JAOXYL010000078.1:7241898-7261391 GCA_028564955.1 Terapon puta
TGTGTG
Source organism: Terapon puta (assembly GCA_028564955.1). Taxonomy (NCBI): domain Eukaryota; kingdom Metazoa; phylum Chordata; class Actinopteri; order Centrarchiformes; family Terapontidae; genus Terapon; species Terapon puta. Next base: position 7,241,905 of record JAOXYL010000078.1, read on the forward strand.
TGTGTGTGTGTGTGTGTGTGTGTGTGTGTGCGCATCGTGCCTGTGCAACGTCTAGGCCTTTGATCATACTACATTTCATTGACAGATGCTCTCTGGTGCTTTCTGGTTGCTTATGAACGAGGCCACAGACGGGATCTGAATGCCAGTAATTATATCCCCTTGCTAGAACGATAACAATTGTGGCTTATACAACAAAGTGCGATGGCTTTTTTCTATCTGTCCCATTATTTTTAGGTATGAGAAATGACATCGAAATCCCCTGTCTGCTTCCCTCCCTGTCTGGGGCTCTGTGTTTACAGCTGTTTGGGAGCCTGTACGTGTGAGAGGTGGGGGCCATGATAAAGGCTTACACCTTGTAATCATAGCTGGATGTGTGATCTCGGCGACCTGCCTGAGAACTGGCTCGGAGAATGGTGTGCATGTGATCTGTGTACGTGCGTGTGTGAGTGTGTGTGTGTGTGTGTGTGTGTGTGTGTTGGAGAAAGGAGGGTGGGGGCCTGAAAGATCCACCAGCAGCAAATCTGCTGTAAGGAGCAGTCAGTTAATCGGGAATATGGCAGAATGAAAAAGTTTGGGAGCTCTGATGAGAGAGTAAAGGACGAAGAGAGGTAAGAATGAAGGGAGGCAGGTAATGCTGCGTATATGTGATATATAATGTGAAATCTATGTATATGGTGTCTTGGAGGAGCATTTGACCAAAACAAGTATATTTAAAGGAATTGTTACAATTTTTAGAACTATTTACAGTTTTAAAGATGTTTAGCTTCGGTTACTCGGCGTTGATAATAGCCAATTTAGGAAAAAATGAAAATGTCTTAATTCTTGAAATACTTCAGCTTTCTGCTTTTAAATTGTAACATTGTTTTACAGGCTTCAAACAAAAGATCAAATAAACAAAAAACAAAGCAACAATATTGTAGATATACATTATTTATCTGCAGCTCCCGTAGTTTGGATGCATCAACTAGTCTGTCTTAAGTTTTAGACACAAACACATCTGGCCAGAGGTCATTATATCCAAGCTATTAAATGCATCTTTTCATTTAGTGTTTGTTTGTCTCTTAACATTACATTTTAACATTAATAATTCATGGATGGATGGATGGATGGATAGATAGATGACCACTTATCCTAACTGTAAAGATACTTTGGTCATGATTTAAAAAGCATCAGTGTTTATTCATCATCGGTACATTTCCGCCTTTTTATAGAAACAACACAGCAAAGTCGTGTTTGTCCTGATTTACTAAAGAACTGTAGCAAGGATTTGAGGAGGTGAGAGACGAAAGCCGGGTCAAAACCCGAGAGTGACAGCGGAAAACGAGTGGAAATGAAAAGAGGCATTATGAAGTTACTTTACCGCAGCTCTCCATTCATCACCGCAGCACAAGACGAGCGGCAAAGCGGCCGCCTGTTATCTCTCGCGCAGCTTTACCTTTCTGCTCCGACGTGTGTGTTTACCGCCTTTAAGCGGCTCGCGGCGGCTCCGGCCCAGTGCGACGTGATTGACGCAGCTGGCAGCGGCTGCTCATTAAGGAGGCCGTTACATTAGCTTCAAAAGGTTTTTAGGAGTTTTACCGCAAATCTCCCGCATTGATTTTTCATAAATGATTCCATCGCTGATCTTTCGAGGTGATGACATTTGCCTGTGTTAGTTTTATTTCCTCACAGAGAGGCCTCCTTCTCGCGGGGTGAACACACACTCTCAGCTCCAAGAGCGTCCTCTCTTCAACCAATTTCCCAAGTTCAGCGGCGGAAACCTTTTTAGCTCTGTGCTCCACTGCTCTCCAGACAACGCACGTCAAAACGGTCCGGCGTCAGTTCTCACTTTGCGGCAGTTTATACAAATCAGATGAACTGAGGCCGGGCTGATTTACATGTGCAGTCTTGAAAATCGAGAGAGACGCAACATTTTTTCTCCCCCGACGGTAATTTGTGACAAGCCTGGTAAATATCTCTCTAAATGTTCAAATATTTTCAGGCCGTAATTCGTCTGTTAGATGAATGTTTTGGGGCGTGTTTGAATGTAATAATGCCCGTTTAGTAGGCGAAAACAGCCTTTTGCACTGCTGTAAAATGCGCTCTGAAGAGCTGAAGGATGTTCAGGTTTCCTGTTTGAAAAAGATGGCAGGGAGAAAGGTGAGGACTAATCTGAAGAGTGAATGTTTATCAATGGTGTCAGCTTACAACTTTGCCAGTAAAACCACCCTATGTCTTTGTCACCATCTGTCTATCGCTGCCGTGCCTTTCTGAATGGAATTTAAAAAGGCAACATACTCGGAGCATCAGAGCTGGAGTGTCTGTGTAAAATCCCAAGATTTGCATAAATGTGTTACAACCCCCCCCCCACCCTTACACCCGCCTGCTTCTATCCTTGTTTTTATATTGTTTCACACTATATTCATCTCCTCTCATATCCTACTTGGGGAGTTAATAACATTCACGCTTTGTCTTTGCAGTCTCAGTTGTGCATGCATGTTCAAAACACTAATAGCTTTTCGGAGGCGCAACACAGAGGCTCTTTGAATTTTGTTTGCTGCCACAGGTAGAAGTCCTACAATTTCCACAAATAATGATAATAATAATAATGATAATATTGTACGCTGCAATATTAGCTACGGGCTTATCTTTTTCAGCTTCCCCGGCACACACGGCAGCTCCCGCTTTAATAGCACATACTTAAACCAGGAGCACAATATTATAAAGGATTTGCAGTGAGGTGCATTGTTTACACTTGAGAAAGATGGCATACAGCTATGCACGCGCTCTTACAGACACTCGTACGCACACACACAAACATACACACTCTAATCAGACAATAGATCAGAGTCATCAAAGTGAAACAGCCTGGTCTTGAGTGACTTTGATAATTACCTGCCTGGCGTGGCCTAAAAAGATAAGTTTGTTCTGCTGCTTTGTGAGTCAGAGGGGCGCGCTAAGGTAGCCAAACTCCCTCAGTGTGTTTTGCCTAGATTGTGTGTGCATTTTCGCGTGCCGTTCGGTACACGTCGTACTGTCTCTGATGGTTTGCCGAAAAAAAAGTCACCCCTAAAGTTACTTTGAAACTCAAAGATTTCAGAATACCGCTCTTTTCCTGATCACTTGTATTATTGACAAGGTCACTTTTTTTTTGCCCTCACTAGGATTTCCCCAGTCTGGGCTGTCTGGGGTTCTTCTCCCCCTCCCATGCAGACTGTACCAAAATGATTAGCCAGATTGCTGCACAAAAATTCATCAGGGAGAAACCCTGAATATTCAACATGAACATTAGACTTTGTCAATAGAATGCACATGCCGCAGACTAAACATCTTAATGAGGCCGTGACATGTCAGGTACAATTGCCTATTTGCCTTTCTCAGGTCCACAAAGCGCTGCAGGGTGTAAGAACAGATCTAAATCTTACTTTTGTCCAAGAATAAAGGGACTATTTATGCAATATGAATGCTTGCATAATTGTTTTTTTTTATCAGTATAATTTTTCTGAAAGTGGTGACAGGATTTATTAGGTGTCACATTTATGCTCCACATCGCTCCTCTTCCTCCATGTTGTCAGTGTCAGTGTCAGTGTCAGTGTCAGTGTGTGTGTGTGTGTGTGTGTGTGTGTGTGTGTGCGTGCGCTGCAGACCAGGAGGTGGGATGTGGCTGTTGAGGTGTGCGGACAAAGCAGTCAGTTTTTCAGCACTCTCTCTGGGCAGTATTTACCTGCATGACCTGAATCAGTCGCCTTTTTCCTCCTCCTTTCATGTGGACTGACAGTGGCTTACGTTCCGGACACGCCGTTAAAGTGCCAGCACCCAGTCTGCGATGTGGACTATGTAGAAGTGTTTGCTGCTGATGCGGAGTCAAAGGAGGAGCTATTTTTGGCTCGAATTTGAGGCCAACATGTCACAAATTAAACCAGTTTCTCCTTAACTTCTGACTCAGAGCTAGCCTTCATCGCTTAAGTGACAGGCATCATGAGATAGCTTCTTTAGCTTTCCCACAGTGACGTCACAGCAAAGGTCACGCTATTAATAGACGTGTGCGCTTTGTCATTTTGTTCTGTCTGTCATTGTTAAAAACTGCTAACAGGTGTCGATAAGGGCGCACCAGAAGCCTTTTTTACTTTTTCGCCAGCCCTCCCTGCACCACGGTGATGCACCAGGGCAATAATTGTTGCACGCTCAGCCTCGTGCACCCAAGAAATTAAGACGCATCCATGTGTGAGAACACATGCACCACGTCATGCACACTCATAACTCCCCATACCGTCTCCTAGGGATGTGCAAAAATAACCGAATGTTTGAAAAATTGGGTTAAAGGAAAAACTGGGTTGAAGAGTGGTCCATTTTTAAATCTGTCAGATGGAATTGAAATGTTGTCAGAAGGAAAAAAAAAAGGTTTTTTAAAATACTACATCAGCCAGACCCAAATGATCAGAACTAATGTTGCTGTAAATGCAGTGAAGGGAGCTCTCTGTTCCCTGGTGGTGGTTATCATTGCATAGTGTGTAATTTGGTTAAAAGAAAAATGCATTCGTTAGAATGTAAAATGATCTGTGTCAAATTAAAGTCAATTCCAGAGTCATTTCATCCAATCAGCTGTTTTTATTGTACTTACTGCATATTTATGTGAAAAAAAAACAAATAAAAAGCAGCAGCTCTTTAAGAAGTCAAGCAATAGCTGATGCGTTTTGCGTCAGTTAAATTACATTAAACATCCAAAAAGATAATCGTTGCTGAACTTTTGCTGCTACCGTAGCGTCTCAAAGAGCTCAATGCTACCGTATAGCCATAGGCCATAGGCAGGGAGGCTCACAGTATAAAGCTACGAGGCTTAATGTCTGTTGTCACCATGGAGAGAAAAATAGAGAAAGTAATTGTGTTGTACCAGGGCTCGAGCGATTCCCATCAGCTACTGGGCAGACATGTCAGAGTATAAAGACAAGGCTGAGAACTTGACCGGTCGCAGCCTGATGGAACAAGTCCGGAGAAAAAAAAAAAAAAAAAAAAAAGACCGGGGAACGGGTGGCCCAGAAGGGGAAACGGGACAAGCAGCTGATGTAGAGAGGCAAGCAGAGATGAACATTGACTTGTTTATTTTATTTATTTATATCTTTTTTTTTTTACTAGATTGGCAATGATAAAAGTGAGTGATGTTGATAAATACTCGCACAGCCAGTTTATCAGCAGCTGTCTGGCTTGGGGTTGCCGGCAGCAGCATCCAAGCCTGATAACCTCTGAGGCCTGAGGCATGATGTTGGAGGGGGAGGAGGAGGGGAGGTGGGGGGGGCAGCCAGCAGGGAGGTTGGTGGTGGTGAAGGAGGAGGACGATGCAGCTGCTCGGTCTCGGCCGATGTGTAACCCCAAACCGCCGCGTTGATATCTTGCACGCCGGCCGTCAGCGGCGGTCGAACGTTGCGGAGCGGGAAAATGGAGAAAAAAAAACCCCAACAACAACAAAAAAGAAAAAACACAGAGTCACAGAGAGCCTGTTATTACACCACAGGAAATAAAACGGTTCAACCAATAAGACAATTTAGTTATTGTTAGATCCTTACCACCAGTAGGCCAACATGGTACTAGCTTGGCCGTGGTTAAGTTTTGGAGACTTGAAGCTAAGGCGGGTTATTTAACTCCTGTTGGAACGATCAGCAGGTTTTACTGCTCGGTGGTGTTTTTGTATTATGTTGGTGATGACGTGAGTGGTTTGACGTGGTCAGGTCTGCCGTGCGTTGCGCTGCCAATTACTACTGGAGCTGTTTGCACTTTGGCCCATTGCACATGTCCATGAGCCCGAAGAAGAGCGGAGGGAAATGGATTTCTCTCTCTCGCTGTAGTAAAGGATCCTTGACTGTATTTTCTGCAGGTTGAGTGCGCGGTCTCCAACACAAACTTTTTTCTCTGAAGTGCTGCTAGCACTTCCAGCCCTGAAGTAGTTGCTTTGTCTTTTTCACTTTTAAATCGGAATTATAAAGGGAGATTAAACAGAGGTGTATCATGATTTATTTATTTTTACTCATCAAATCTTGTTTTTTCTTTTCTTTTTTTTTTTTAAATCAAAAGTGAGGTTAATTGAATTTTGTGTTAAAACAATATTATATAATAAGAAAAAAAACCCACAAAAAAACCACAGGAGCAAAATACAAACTGTAATAAGAGCGGGCCCATGTGTGGGAGGCAGTGTGCATATGTGCCTTTGAGACTGCGTGCACCTGGAAAGCACTTGACAGATGGTTACTTCAGTTCGAGCTGAACGTTGCCTCGTTTTTTTTTTTTCTTTTTTTTTCCCTTCTTCTCAGCGTTAAGCTTCTTTCATAAATCGAAAGTGTTTCGGTCAGCATTTTGATCAAGGTAGACTCTTTCAGCCTTCTTGATAGTTTGCCGTGCATCTCTGGAGTGTGTTTATCCTGCCCTCATCATTTATTTTTTGTTTGATTCTGGCGAGCTGAGGGAGAGCTGTGACTTTCCTTTTCAGGCTCTTTTTTTTTTTTTTTCAGTTTGTTTGTTTGCCAGTGAGATTACAGAGCAGCACATCAAAAATCATTATACGCCACATCACATCAGTAAATTCTCAATCTGCTGCCTGAATGTGGGACATTATAGGGGACAGTAAGGATTATATATGAGAAATGTGGAGTAACAGTAACTCAAAGCACCACCGGCCAAACAGGTGCAAGAACAAGTTTTACTCTCACATTGATAATCGAAGAGTTTCACTCATTCGGTCTCTGATTTTGTTAGTCTTATTGTGGCCTAGTAACAAACAAAGAGTAGCAGGTCATATCGCCTCCAGCTAGGAAACATTATGTCCACATCAAACATGCTAAGTCATTTGCGGTGCCATAACCTCTGCGTGCCTGTTGCCAGAGGCCGGCTGAAACAGGCCGGGCTGGAGCTCTCTCTCTCTCTCTCTCTCTCTCTCTCTCTCTCTCCACGCTGACTCTCGCTGCAAAGTCAGATCAGGCCAAAGCAATAACCATAATAACGCCACAGGTGCCGCGGAGACACACACGGGCGTCAGTGCTCTGAATAAAACAAACATCTCAATACTGTTTAATTTGTCTCAAATCAAATGTCATGGCGAAAGTCTTATTTACAAGTTAAATGTTAGGCGTCGCGTGTCGGGAGGGAAAATCGACACCTGTGCTGACCGGGCGTTTCACAGGTCCGCGTCCGGGACGGGGGCGGGCCTGTTGTTAAATGTTGGCGAATGAATCCCATTTCACACAAGTTCACTGCTTAATTTTTAATCGTGTGCAGGGGGGAAAAAAAAAGAGAAGAAAGAAATGGCTCCTTGCAGACTTTAAACAGACACTGATGTTGAATTGTTACTGTATTTCCCTGAGAAATTGTCCTCCTAAATTTAGCATGTACTCTCTGCAGCAGATGTTCGTGCCCTTTTTGATGCCGTGGGTAATAATCCTTAATATTCTTGCTGTTTGAAACTAAATGAGGCTTTAATGCACTCTGATTCCATCTTCCAGCACCCATTAATTGTTTTTTGAAAGTCCATAAATTATTTCTGTTGTTTTTTTTTTTTTTTAAAGTTTTGCAAAGATAAACAGCAACTTTTATGGATGAAATGGATGTCTTTAATTCTGCGATGGTCTCTTTTGATTAGAGCTTCCATTTGAAATGTCGTTGCGAGGGGGAAAACCACAGAACCGCTTCTCTTTCCCGGCAGTATTTTCCTCCTGCGAAAAAACCCTCAGCGTTTGTGACCTTGTTATAATATGAAAGTTAAAGTACAGTGTTTTTGAATCTTAATTGTGTGAATCCGTTTATTCATGTTTAGCGACAGTGTTCCCTCTCTCCTTTTATCCCAGGTGCTGCTCACTCAGTGTGTTTGAAGCCTCATTAAAGGTGTTGTGCAATGCATTTGAAGCTTCATCACTAATCCTCTCCTCTCGCCCTTTTCTTTCCAGATGGTCACAAGAACAAAGAAAATATTTGTGGGTGGCTTGTCAGCCAATACAGTAGTGGAGGATGTGAAGCAGTATTTTGAACAGTTTGGGAAGGTAAGACCATTTTCTTTTAAATGACCCTGCACAGTGTTGTCACAGTAGCCAAAATAGCAGCGTTACATGCTTTGTCTTTGAACGTCAGATTGTTTAAACAAATCAGTCAATCAGTCATCTTCATTGAGGTTAAAGATGCTCATTTTATCATCTGATTTATTGAGGAATCCATCACCAGTGCACAGCGCCCCCTGTCCCTTAGACAGCATCACTGTGGTTTAGATGTCACATGACCAGCTCGGCAATCTTTGCAGCAGCCAGGGATTCGAGCCTTAGAAGAAGCCGGCTGCACAAGTTTCCTGTCAGTAAGACAAATAAGTCTCTATTGTGGCAAGCAAACAACTCGAGATATGGCAGTAGATTCACACAGCCCACCTCGCCTGGTCAACAACATGCATTTTGCTTACAGAGCAAACGAGCAATGACAACCAGCAGCCATGACCAAAACCCCTCTATGAAAATACAGCGCGTTGGTCCTCTTATCTACGGTAGCGTGACGTTAGGAACACATATCGCTATAAATATAAGGGAATCAAATGTATTTTTGTTATTGTGGCAACGCGATTTCAGTGTGTTCTGTAAGGAGGGAAAAAAAAAAAAAAAAGCGCAAGCGGCTCATACCCAGCTGTTTGTTCCTGTCTGCTGCAGCAGTTCCTGCATGCTGTTCTCATGACCAATACCCCCAGCTGAGTGAGGCACATATGCGCACCCTTTCGCACAAGGACATGCAAACACATACACACACGCGCGCGGAGAGACACATTAACTCGCTCTCGAGCGTGTGCACGGGCGCGTTGGCATGTGCACACACAAACAGGCTTTGATACAGTGGCAGCATTTCACAGATAATTTCCCCACACTGAGCGGAGATCCATTTCCCTCATGTCATATTCCACATCAGTCAAGGTCACCTTCAGCTGATACAGTCCCTGTAACATCAGCACTTGACCTTGAGTTTAAACAATTTCACTGAGGATGGATTTTTCATGGGCACATAATGTACCATGTCCTGAAGGAGACAAAAGAGTCGTTCTAAATGAAGAGAAACTGTTATTTTTTTGTCCACACAATATGCAACTAGTCCTCCCCTATAGAGCCTTGTGTTATTTTCTTGACTGAAAGCGAGCAAGGTGAAGGACTTTGTTTTGCTCTTTATCTGTGGAAGTGGCATTGAAGACCTCACCACGGCCTGGTCCGCCGTTCCAAATAAAGATGCCTTATTTGCACAATAGAACGCAGCGAGCAAATATTCAGCACGACTTCGCAATCAATGGATCTGAGAAAGGGCTCGAAATGATTTTCGACTTGATTGAATGACATAATTGACTTGATTATACAAAGTTTTTTCCTCCTTGAGGAATCCTCAAATGCTTAGGAGGAAACAAACAAATCAGACTGATTGAGCAAGATCTTGTGCATGTTTCTGTGTGTGCTTTTATAGCCTACTTGTGCATGCTTGGATGTGTCTGCAGTACTGCTCTCGCCATGCGTGAGTGTGTCAGCGATTAAGTGTATTTATGTGGGTGCATGATTAGGGGTGTGTGTGAGAGAGAGAGAGAGAGAGAGAGAGAGAGAGAGAGAGAGAGACAGAGAGAGAGACACAGAGAGGGAGACACAGAGAGGGAGACACAGAGAGAGAGAGAGAGAGAGAGAGAGACCAGGTTTGAGTGTCTTCAGCAAAAGGGAAATCAGAGTAGATATTGTGGGCTACAGCAGACAAGACGCAGAGCCAAAAGAGGTGCCGTTCCCTCTCTGTTTTGTGTGTGTCCTTCCTTTCTGCCTTACACATCCCAGGATTTATTAAATAACCTGCCTGTCACTGCAACCTACCATTATCGCCACATACACACAGCTCTGAGGACTTATCCACAGAAGGGAAAGCCAATTAATTCAGTTTACCCTCCATAGAATCTCGGTGGCAGTATGTGTGTCAGTCTGTCAGTCAGACTTCAGTCTGTCTTTCTGTCTGCCTGTGTGCATGTCAAGGATTGGGGGGGGGGCGGTGTTGGGCAGCACGGTCGCAGGGTAGCCAGTCATTTGTATTTCTGGGAAAGAGTTTTTTGAAGCACTTATCAATCATCACGCAACAACAGCTTAAGGCACTGGCAAATGTTCTTCCTCACTGGGAACAAGCTATTTCACTGATATTATTTTGCAAGTACTGTATTTGTGTGTGTGTGTGAGTGTGCGTGCACGTGCGCATGCTCGGCAGCATAGGCCAATTAGCAGGATGTGGTCTACAGAGATGGCGGTGGTTGGGAGGCAGTGGAGGGGAAACAGCTGGTGTGGCCACAATTGGGTCACAGGTTCTGTCTGTAACCTCCTCTAACCCCCCCCCAACCCCCCTCCTCCTCCTCCTTCTCCTCAGTCCCTCCCTTCTGTCTCCATTCTGTCAGGGGGAGAGGTGGCATTTGTTATGGGGAGAGGCTGACAGCTCTCATGCACATCAGTCTCACTGCCACTCTCCCAGCCGTCACCATTAGGAAAGAGCACATGCCCGAGTCTGGCACAACTTCAGAGGAGCTCCTCCACAGCCAGAGCCACCTTTTTTCTTTTTCTTTTTTTTTTTTTTTTTTGGTTGCCTACAGTACATGCCGAAGGTGTGCATTTGAAGTGATTGTGACAGTCTTTTGAACAGAACTGAAGTGTGGTTCTGTTTGGCTGATTCTAATGCATCTCAGATGGATCCCATTACCTGCCTAATAGTAGCCACATCCTGCCTTCCTCCTTTTTTTTTTCTCAGGCTGCACACTGCACCTTAGCCCTGCAAGCCAAATGAGACAATCTTATCAGCACTGCCTGGCCTCCCTTTGTATTCAAGGACTCTTAACTGGAGACTGCTGCTCTTTCTGTCTTGCAATAAAGTCAAATGAAGCACTGTGCCGTTTGTGCAATTATGTGCTATTGTGCAGACTTACATACATTGTGAGAAGAGGCAGTGTTAGCTTTTAGAGGTCACATTTTAGGTTTTTCCTCATATGTTGCCCAGTTGACATTTCATTTCCATTTTTATCTGATAACACTTTTATATTTGCAGAATGCACAGTCATCTGTAAGCATTTGTAAATGCATTTACCTTCTTGCTTTTGCCTAGTTTGCATATGAGAAACACCCCAAATCATTATCAGCCTACAGAGGTTGCAGCACTAAAAATATTTTAAGATATTTTGCACAAAGTCGGCACGGTTTTGACATACTTAGACTCTCTTGGAGGGTGCATTTGCTACAAGGTCAAAGGTCACTGGCGGCTGAAAAACAGCAGATGTGCTTGTGTGGATTCATGGTCTTGCAAAGTATAACTGCACCTCTGCAAAAAATAGTTTAAAGACTTAAATAATGCTGTTTAATTAGGTAAAATGACACATGTTCAGCTGGCCAACACTTGGTGGAAATATGAAATGTGTTGCCTGTTGTGTTGATCTTTTTTTTCCGTTCTGTCATAAAATGCCCTCTTATTTTCCAATAAATGAAACACCTGTTTACAAAACACCTACCATCTCAAAATGTTCCACTGAGGCAAGCACTTGATTAAAGATGGGAGTTGGTGTGATGACACCTTATAAATTTGGATGTGACGTACCAGCAGAGCCCTGCCCGGGCATGAAGAGAGCTCTCCCCACAGTTAAAAGCATAATTAGCTGGGGTGGCTAATGCTTCCTCATTGGTTTATTGTAATCGGCTTTGAGTGCATCTCATACTGCCCTTACAGCATTTGGCTAAGCTGAAACAACTCCTGCCCGCTGCACTCCTGTCCATTGGCTGGGCTCTGCAGTGCACGCCCGAAGCTGACTTTTAGTTTAATCAGAGGCTACTTGCTTCCATGTCACTGGGCTGCCACAATCGTCCCTTTATGTCCTGGCTGTCCTGGTTCTCATGCTCCACTGGTCTAGAGCCAGATCCTGGAGGTGGAGCTGAATGGGAGGAGGAGGAGGAGCTTAACCAGTTCACTGCCACTGGGCTCAGGAGGGATAAAGGTAGACACACAAAGGTCACCACTGAGTTAGACAGGCAAAGCAGAGCTTCCAGTCTTAAGATGAGACAATAGTCTCAGAGGGAAAAAAAACCACATGGTGGCACCTATTGGATGAAGATGGAAAGATACCTGCAGGAGCTACATGATGGAAAGAGATCATTTTGAGAGCCTGTGGCACCAACAGTAGTAGTATCATACTGTCCCAGGTCATGTTTCACTTCTGACCAGGCAAGCGTCTGCATAGCTCTCTTGCACTTCCATTGAGAGGAAGCAAGTGAGAGAGGAAATTATAAGAGAGTCAGAAAAAAGGATTCCTTGGTTAGTGCATGAAATTCGTTCTGGGGCTTTGGTAATCTAATACCACGGCTGACATTTTCCGTGCCCTTAGATTTTGTAAATGGCAGAAAAATAACTCCGTGTGACCGTCTATAAAGACTGTATGAATTCATTTTGCATACCTGCCCAATTGCTGAGTTCCGTAAAAACACAGGAATATTCGAGGTATTCTGGAAGACTGTATAGATATAAATATGGCAAATAATGTGGAGTGATGTAATAAATGTCTCATTAAAAATTCGAACTGGCGAGGCTTTTAGTATCAGCCCATACAAAGTTCATCTAAACCACCATGCGGAGATTACAGTCATCATAGTTGTGACATTGAGAGGCTCGTTCTTGTGTTATCTGTGTGGTTGCAGAATAAGAATTTACCTAGGATGTGACAGTTTGATTAAGCTCTTTATAGTTGTACTGAAGTGATGGGAGCTCCGCGCGAGAGAGAAAACCCAAACACACAATTGCCTCATGTTTCATTGGCCGAAATAGCAAACATGGATGATTAATGCAGAAAGAATACACTTTATATGAGCGAAAAGAACCTAATCAAAAGGCCACAGTCCTTCATTCCACTTCCTCAGCTAGTGCAGGTGCACATTTGCATGCCATTTACATGGTAGCTCACAGTGACCACCACCACTCCAGCGTCGCGGTGTCCATCATCTGCTGACATTCTGTGATTGTTTCCTCTCTGCTGCGACTCACCCAATCAGTTGAGGATATAGTCTGGTTCCAGTGATTATAAGGAGTGATCAGAGCAGCAATGATGGAGCATGTGCCTTGCAGTGGAGATTTAGCCAGAGGCTTCAATCTCATTGCAGTCACTTGTAGTTAGTGACTGAGACTAGCAGTGAGAAGGGCAGAGCAATATAAATGAATTGGCTATGAATGTGGATACGGCTGCGGTGCTGCGGGGACACACAGGGGGAAAGGGCCAGTTAGACAAACTATTTCATATCCCCCTTGACCTTTATTTGCCCAGTGGCCCAGCAACATTTCCAATAGAGTAGCTTTTAAATGGCCGCTGAAGAATTGAGCTGTGCTATTCACATCTTTTTTTTTTTTTTTTTTTTTTTGCGTGTCATTGTTTGAAAGAGCCAACATGTGTGTGCGTGTGTGTGTGTGTGTGTTTTGCAAGTGTCTGTACTGGAGGTTACTACATTTTTACTTAAAGGATCAGACCTTTAACAAAAGATTAGATAGATTTTTGACTATTGCTGATCTTCAGAAATGCCTATCAGACGGTCTCCTCCAACCACTAGCTGCTGCGCGGTATAGGCGGCTCACAAAAAGAGAGCTGTGGATCAGGGGAGATTGACACCTTTCTGTAGGTCTGTAGTCTCATCTCCCAGCTGTCCCTCCTGAAATGGCTCCCTCGGGATAAGCCGGGATTGGCTTGATTGTGTTATCGGCGACTGATCGGGTCATTGAATGATGGAATTTTGAGCCCCTGTTCTGCTTAAAGAATGAAATGTTTAAAGAAGATTGACTGTGATTGGATCAGATCCAGCACCTGCTCAAAGGGGTCAATCAGGTGAAGGCAGGAGGCAGCAATCTCTGCTGTGCTATTGTGACACGAATAGAGGGGGGAATTAATGTGTGTGTTGGGGTAGGGTGTTGGTGGATGGATGGTAGTGGGGGGGCCAGAGATGCCATTCAGCAGGGAAGAGGTTGAGAAATGTCATCAGAGGAAGTGTCATGAGTAATTTGCAGCAGTCTCACCATCAGGCTGGTGTGGAGGTGGACGCCTCCACCTCCACGCCTCCACCTCAGCCTCGCAAACTGCAATCTAGTCCTTAGGGAATCCCATGTGAGAGAACACTTAGGAGCCGTAGGAATCGAGATTCAAAGAAGGGCTTATTTCCCAGATGGAAGGGAAATGTGTATTGATATGCTGTATGTATGTTTTAAAGATTGGCATGGAATAAATGGGTGGTTTGAAGGGTGGGAACCTGGCAGAATATTAATGCAGTGGAGCTCCAGGGGGATGCTTTGAGAAAACTGCATTTTAGCATGTTTTGCGGTAATGGATTTGTCTGTTGGACTCGAAATTGGCACAAATTATGAAGATAGTTCTAAAATTATGTGAGAGCATGAAATTAAATGTTACTCGCCAAATGCATTGTGTGTGTCCTTCAGGTCTAACAAATGTGTGCATTTCCTTCCTCATTAAACATTTGCAAAAGCGAAGTATTTAAAATCCGGAGTTGCTTATGAGCTCGCTGTCCTCTTCTGCCCTTTGTTTGGTAGCGCATTGCAGCATATCTTTGCCTGTTATCGCCACCTGTCGATCAGTGCCGCCGTTGAGACCAAACCAAAAATGCAAGTATTTAGTGACCTCTGTGTCCTTCTTCATTAAGGGGTGGAAATGGGAAACAACCAAAGTAAGGACAGTGCTGGGCATGATGGCTCATCTCGCTCAACTTCCTGTTTCTCAGAAGATGGATGGAGAGATGGACAGGCAGATTACATTTCCTTGTTGTGGCTCAAGTGCATATTTTAGGAGCAGCAGAGACAGGCGTATTTGAGTTGAGGTCCGCAGTAGCCGACGACGGCCTCGGAGTGACAGACCCCGTGTCCCCGCATGTCACAGCCAAATGAGAAACAAAATGACGGTGTCAAATTTCAGCTCCCATCTGATGGGCTTTTAAAGAGAACGCAAAACTGCTTTTCAACCCAAATAACCCTTTTCATGTTCATCAGACATTTTCTTCTTAAACAGAGGGTTGTCAGCGCTCCGCCTCGCCCCACCAACACAAACCAGTGAGCGCGAACCATGACTCAGCACCACCTGGAAAACAGGCGGTTGACACAGTACAGCTCAAATGATGACCATGCACAATGCTCGCCGTGCACCTGAGCTGATATGCATGCACGCCTTATGGATCCGGAGACATTTGCTAAAGGTGTTTGTGCGGCCCTCCGCATGGATTTTATCCCAGATGCCTCAACAGCAAAGGAACGCTCCAGTCTGAACAGCAACTCTGATACTTTATTTGTACTTGAACAGATGTATATAGTAAACAGAAAATTCAGTCTTCCTTTCTTTTCACACATTGACAACCTTTGCCATCTCCACTAGTGGATCTTGCTAAAATAAATCCATAAACTTATCTAGACAAAAGCAGAACAAACCATTTTCAGGCTAGATAAACACGTAAAAATAAAAAGATGGACTGCTATGGCATAAAGCAGGATTCACATTAAATAATACCCTTTTCATATACCTGTCCTTTGTGAAATGCAACAGTCACATTTAAATAAAGGAAAGAACAAAGTGTACTTTGGAAACAACTCAGGCATACTTTACCATCACTGTTTGCTGTGATCGACTGTCAACCCCGCAACACTGACAGTATGCCTTTTTATACAGCACAATGGGAATTCAGCATAAGTGTTGGAAAATGACCTCAAGTAGCCCATTGCCTGTGCTTCTTCAGCCACCTACTGCAGTGTGACCAGGTCCACAGGCAGCTCCAGCTCATGCTATGAGTGCCTCCCACGCATCACATAGCTTTCTTCAAATCACCGGGTAAATGTTCTTACATAGAAATGTACACAATGTGCTGGAGTTTGATGTGAAGGGCTAATGATTTCTCTGAGGTTTCACTTATCTGAAACACTTACTGCTCACTCTCATGTGTCTGTGTGTGTCTGGATGTCCTCGGGCCTGTTAAAAGGGTTTTTTATCTAGTTTTAAGGCCTAAAAGTCACCCCCCATTCTTAAATGATATAGTTGTTAGAAATTGCTTGTTAGGTTTCATTTCGATACAATTGTAAAATCCAACATTGGTAGTGACAGACTCATTACATCCAGTAATGTTTAGCTGGGGCAGAGTAAGTAGGCCAAACAAAATGGGGTAATTGCAATGAAAAAAATGTAGTTTCAGCAAAAGATTTGGATGCAGTGGTTCCAGTTTTATTTTCTAACCTGTTCTGCTTGTCTCCTATATTATACACCTTTTGTTGTCAAATGTTGTGATTCTAGTAAGAAATATATATGCCAACGTGCTGATTTCAGCATCTTATTAATGTTGCTAGGCAAAATGAGGGTGAAAAATCAGAGGTCATTAGGATTCATCATCTGTGATCTATCTGAACTATATTAAGTGACAGATAAGTCAGATACAGTAAAAACGACTCATTGCTCTTCTGCTGAACTTCGCGGAGAGCAGAGAGGCCTAGAAACTGTTTACATAGCATTACAAAGACCATTTACTCAAATGTAAATTGACCACTGATTGTGTGCCTGACATTACCGGTTAGAGTTTAAAATGAGGCCACTTATCCACCTATTTGCATACGTGCTTAGTTAACAGATCTAATCAAAGTACTAATCTGAGATTGTCGGAAGGTGGCTGAAGCATTCTACAATGCAATTTGGAGATGAATTTCAAACATATTTTTGTTCTGTAGCATTTTACACATTGTGCAGGGCTTTTGAAAGGCCAAGTCAGCATCCTCGACCAAAACCAGATCATTATGGTGGACTTCTGTGGACCTAATGGCTAACTCGCAGGCCAAAGACAGCTGGATGGAATTGCAAAGTTTGGTGTCTGTTAGACATGCGATGTGTCACATGCCCCTTTAGGGATTTCAGTGTCACCTCCAGCAACCACTTCTGATTAAGCTGCATGAAACTGCATTATTTAAGATGATATATCGATATCTAAAGAAGTATTAAAATTTATTTAATACACCGTATAGGCGGCTCAGTGTACTTAAGTGGCTGTCATTAACTGTTTAAACGATCACCAGCCAGTTTTGAATAAGCAGAGTTAGAAGCTCTCTTGCTGCTTATTTCTAAAGCCCTTTTGTGAAGATTGAAGGGAGCATGCGTCGCCTTCTGATATTTACAAAAGCTCATTTTTACTTGAGGCAACTGTGTGACAGTCAGCAATTTACAGGGGTGCTTTCATGGATCTACCTGGTACCAAAAAAAAGAAAAAGATAAAGAAAAATTTACAACTGAGGTGAAATAATCACCACAGGCACATTTTTTTGGGCACTGTTTTTTTTTTATATATCTACATCTGTCCATCTCATCGAAATGAAATAAGTAACCATCACTATTGGTAACTAGATACATGGTAATAAAAAAGCCATATAATGATAATAATGATAATAATATTAATAGTATTTTTAAAGTATACTAAACCTTAAGTCCGCGGTGAGAGCTACATAGATAAAATTGGAAATCCACGGAGAAGTGGGGCTTTTTGTTATTTCTGTCACATCTTGTATCAGCAGATCAGTTCTAATCAATGGTAGATGGTGGAAGCCATTTTTGTGTAAATAACCCTGTATCTGCCTCTGAGCGGGAAGAGGGTGGCAGACAAAGATAATGCCGGAGATGAAGATAAGGTAGATCACAATATAAATGTTCAATTTAAACAAGTCAAATGAATCCTTTATATTTCGCATCGTCTATCCAAAAAACAAATGAAAAAAAAGTGGTATAGAGGTGTGCACATACCATGTAGACTAAGAAATGTAAACTTGTAATGTCTAAGATTATGCTGGGGGATTCAAAGATAAGATGAATTTAATGCCAGCAGCACTGGGCTGTGATTCTCAGCGGCATATAGAGGTGATCAGTAATTATTCGAGACGTTTTTGCTGCTGGTTGTTAAAACAGAAAGCACTTTACTTTGGGTTATGGGGCGAGGTTAAGGTTTGGATTAGAGTGACGCATCTCGTAGCTGTGTTTTTATGCTTAGGCTAATTTATACATGTGTGTCTACGCAGCAGTCATTATGTTTTCCTTTCCTCTCTGACCTCTGCGTTTGATTTACAGCGGCTTCCACGCCTTTTAGCGCTTTTGCTTTCTAAACAGCGCGCGCACCCCTCCGAACGGAATAATGCCGCGCGTGTGCGACGCAGGAGAGTGACAACAGATCCCTATCTTAGCTGCCATGCCATGAATAATCTTTAGCTTATTTTCTGAAGTGGTATCTCAGGGTTCTGGTCGAATTGTCTAAAAGCTAAATAAATCTGCTTGATTGAACTAATGGCACAGAGCCAAGATCTTGCACCAAGTCTCGTCTCTCAGCCTAATCTTTTTGTCACGGACACATTGACCAAGGCTCTCACACACACACACACACGCGCACACACACACACACACACACGAAAGCTCCCTCCCAAGCTACTTCCTGATCAGGAAACTTTGAACCCAACATGTGGCCCATAAGTCCTATCCACAGGTAATTAGGTTTGATGGTTAGTTGAGCAGAAGCATGGATTTTATCCTTCTCTCCGTCTCGCCTCCTGGAGGGTTGCCTCAACTTGTTTTTGATAAGCCCACTGCCGGCCCAGCATCAGTCTCTTCCAGCTGAACACACATTGTAAAAGCCACCAAGGAGCAGTCATCCCTTTTAAAGATGAATTACCCACTAACATAAAAATGATGTAGACTGAGAAGGGTGTGCGCGTGTGTCGCGTGTCAGCGCAAGACTGAATATACATTTCAATTCTGATTGAAAAATTAACCCCTCCGCGCGCGTTGCAGACCCCCGACACTCTTTTGAGGTAAATCACAGCTTATTTCTCCCTCTAGTGGTTTAGGTGAAGCCAGCTGTACCGGATGTGTTTATGATAGACAGGAAAGAATATGTTAATGCTCCGTCTCACTGACACCCGGACCAACTGGTGGGAGTATTTGTCCCAGAAGAAATTGTATTTCATAAATTCACTGAATTTCCTTGACCAAATTAGTGTCACTTAACATTTTAACGTGCACGCTTGTCTGTGTTCTTTTTTTTTTTTTTATTCATTCTAGTGGTAGCACAGAAGACAATCGCACGTCCTAAAATAAAATCGTTTATTGAGTTCAAATTTGGAAGCACGTGTTAAAACCTCAGCAAGCGACTGTGTCACGGAGTAAGTTGGCCGCTAGCGCGTGTTGGGGCCCGCGGTGGTGGGGAAAAAAAAGGGGGGGGGGCAGAACTACATTTGAAACAGCTTTTAAATTGATTTGATTTGAATTTCATTTGAATGTGATACGAGGTGAACACAAAATGGACAGGTGGTATCATGCTCAAGTGACGGGTTGATTGCATTGAATCATCTGCCAGCAAGTCTTCCAGCTGCCAACTCACTGTGTGAATGAGAGGATGTGTGTGTGTGTGTGTAGAAAGTTACTTTGAAAGTTAAAAAAAAGAAAAGAAAAAAAAAGT
>JAOXYL010000078.1:7261491-7292983 GCA_028564955.1 Terapon puta
TGTAGCTGCAATTTTGCTCTGTCATTAAAGCCTGGGTTCTTATCAAACGCTCAATGTTGTTGCCTTGTGACCATATGCAAAAATATGGATGTAACATATTTTTAATGTTATGAGGAATGGGAAAGTGTACTGCATTCATCAGTTTGATTGACTTGTTTTTGACAGCCTGAGCAGAGAGACAGAAAAATACAAGGTTTCCTACTTGAAGTTGGCATAGGGATTTGTGCAAATATTTAGTGTGTGCATGCATTTGAATTGAGCATGCTGTTGCTAGACAAAGCAGACTCAGGAAGTCATTGTCATTTTGGCCATCTGCTCGAGCCGTGCCTACTTTGGCTCAAACCTAGTTTAATGCGGAAATGGTATGTGAATGGAAGTGACACGCCGAAACCATAGTACATCTTAATAGGAACACACTCGACTTTGCGGAACAAACAAATTCAAAAAGACACACTGTTTCCATGCGTTTATTCCAGAAAAACAAAGGTTAGCCACCTGCTGCAGCCCACTATCACAAAGTGAATGCAGTGTTTTATGACGCGGGGTATATAATGCCCATATAAAAAAAAAAAATAGAAAGTGAAAAAATGAATGAATGAAATGAAAAAAGAAGACAATGGAGGAAGCAGGAGTTCCAGTTGTAGAGCTGAGTTAATTCTCAAAGCATAATGTTGTCACAACTGCACAGTCCTGGTCACACTGTGTGTTAATATGAATATGCAGTGCTTTTATCCAATTTCCTCACTGCCCATTTTAAGCACGCACATGTGTGCTTTTCTTTTTTTGTCCAGTCTGCGGCGGTACAGCACATCAGTCGTTTACAGTGAATAGCAGTTCCCAGTGTATAGTCTTAGACGTGGCCGCGTGCCTTGCCTGTCCTCGCCCAGCCAACCAGGCTACAGCTGTGTACTTGCATAGGTTGTGCGGATGCCAGCAGGTGTTTGCACACCTAAAACACCCGTGTTTGAGCGGACATGCCCGAACATGCTACCCTGGAGAAGACCGCCTTACCTGCACCAACGCAGCATATTGTGTGCCATGATCAGTGTTATTTAGTCTGGTGACAATCTCTTGGTGCACTTAAATTCAGTATATCTGTGTGTGGACATGAACAACGCACTGCACAGCCAATATTGGATTTTGAGTTAAGTGGGGCTATATAATCTGATAACAATATATTGGCCAATATATTTCACATAAACACATACTATGTATACAATACATAATCTCTGTGATAATAAAATGCTTTTTGTCAGGATTAATTCCACGACCACTGGTAACTGAGCATCAGAGGCAGTTTCATGTCAGAGTATTCTATTATATACACCGAATGTCAAATGTAAGGGTGTGGACATTTTCAGTATCAATAACAGTATCTGTATTTATGTCTGTTACCATCTTTGTTACTCCAACCTTTTGCTTTTTATCTTTGGCAATTGCCTTTCTTCTTTTTTGGCATTAAGTACTCCAAAAGAAGGATGCAGATGGACACATGACAGCGCTTCATGTGTTTTAGAGAGTGAATGGTATTTACACAGCATGAGTTCCCATCCCATGGTGCAACAGCTTTGAATGAGCAAAATGGCACATAATGTTTTGCTTTTGCAAAGTAAAAAAAAAAAAAAAATCAGTTTAGTGCAAATTTTCCTCCAATGGTGTTCCTCTTTTAATTAGGAATCATTTAACTAAATTGCCACATTGCCATCTGGTTTGAGGATAAAACACATGCAAAAGAGACGCAATCTTGCATTTACATAAAAGAGGTAAACTTGTCAGCATGAATGGAGTTTTAGAAGTGTATCACACGTCACTGACACGGATCACATTTCCAGCGAGTCGAGGCTGATTCGGTTACCCGAGTCAAACAAAAGCTCTCATTCAGTGTCGTGTGATGCAGATCTGATCTCTAACAATCAGTTTCTTCACACACCTCATAGCATTTATAATGCTCTGTGTTTTTGATATGAGTGTGCCGATATATAAAAAAAACAGAATTTCAGTACTCAGAATTGTGAGATAAGGCTGGCATTCATTCCTACCTGCAGCCTCTCAGACACACTCCTCTCTCCCACTCTTTCGGGCTGGCTGCCCAGTCATTGGCAGCTTGCACATGTGGCCAAACTGTAAATCAGATTCAGACTTTCCATTCAAGTGCCCTACTCAGGGGACTGGACTGGCCTTTATTCTGACCTTGTGGACCTTTTTATAGGCTTAGAAAAGAGCAGCAGAATAGAGATAGCTCCATAGTTCACACAGGAATGAAGAGCTGAGTGTCTCTTACCTTTGATTAAAATCTGACCTCGTGGCATTTTAGAAAATTTGTGCATTTGAGGGGCAGCTTTTTTTTTGAGTCTAACATTTCAGTGTGCACTGTAAATCATCCGCTGTTTAAATATCCTCATGGAAATGGAGAGTGGTGTGATTCTGAAAATCTCTCCTGTGTTATTAAGGTGTGTCGTAAGCGAGACTCTCTTTCCAGAACAGAGCTGTCCTCATGCTGGGGTGGGCGCATGTTTTTGCCCCCCACCCTCCCTCCCCCCCACAGCTGAGGCTCCGAAGGGAGTTTGGCAGGGCTCAAGCTGTTCTGTCCCCCCGCTCCCTCCCTCTTTCTCTATCCTCGCTCTATCTCTTCCCTCCATCACACCTGATTGCATTTGACAAATGCCCCTATTGGCTCCATATCATCAGGTGCAGTGGAGGCAGCCTAAGACTATATTACTCTACCCATATACCACATCTGTTCTCCATTTTGCATGGCTGACACACTTGCTTCTGCGAGGTTCGAACGGGGCCAAGGCTCTGTCACTGGAACAGCTTCATGAGTCGCAGGTTCCATTGGCTGAGGGAGGTCCTGGTGAGTGTGTCGGACATGGCTTTCAGCATCACTGCTAATCTTTTAGAAGGCGTGGACCAGGCAAAAGGGATATGGTGATTCACCATGGGAAAAATCATGTTCACCTAAACTCTGATGACAGACACAGTGTTTTTTTTTTTGTATCGAAGACTGCTCCTGTATTGGAGCCGGTTCCAAGCAACAGCTGGGGATTTGTTAAGAAACGTCATTTTCATTTCCGCTCATTGATCAGTAAAAGTGAGGCTCGGACCTACAGCACTGCACTTCCGTCTACATTGCCTGTTAAGCGTGCATCAGCGGGGCTATAGGCATCAGTAAACACATTACAGATACAGCAAAAAAATATAAACACTACACGGAGAAAAAAAATCTTTTCTGATGCATGTGTAATATTTCAAAGCATTCTGTAAGAATTAACTAAGAAAGCTGCATTTTTACATCCCCTGGTGCAGTGATAATGTCCCAGACTCGACTAATTGAGACACGTCCAAGTAAAACCGCGAATAGCAGAGTGAAGATAAAGAAGGATGTTCTCCATTGTATATTCTCTGATTTAACCAAAAGGAAAATTACAACAAAGGTTAGTTTTTTGTTGTGAATCTCCGGAGAAGCAGCCAATATTTAGTATTTCTTTATTCAGTACAAATGCAATGACACTCCTTAGTTTTGTTTCTATTAATGACAGAATGACATTTTTGAAGTCTTTGTTGAAGGAATAATTAAGAAAAAAAAGGAGACAGAAATGAAATAGTTAAACGTTCACTTTTAACTGTGGGGGGAAAAAAAGAAGAAAAATGCAGCAGCATTGCACAGTTACAGCAAAACTAGAGATTGTCCCCATTTCAGTTTTTCCCATGTTGTCTCCCAGCGTGTGTGTATCCAGCGTTGAGGTCACAGTAAGTGCAAAATCTTGCTAGGATTTTGCTCTCAAGTGTTGGAGCATTAGAAACGTTCGCTCTGAACGACTTCTCACTTCTGTCTGATGCTTTAATGCATACCATGAAATTTTGATCAGAAACAAACATCTTGAAAACACGTGGAACGCCTCTGCTGTAGATCAATAGCATCATTACCCAGCCATTGACATCACTCTGTCCCAGCCTGTGCTGCAGCCACATGATGTAGGAGATGGCAGTGTGTTTTGCGGCAACAGTGAGCTAATCAGCCACTGATCGCTATAGCGCGACATTAGCCAGCCTGACCTCTGACATGTCTCCCTACCAGCCGATTATTAAATAAAGACTTTGAAAGTGACTTTGGGGACATTTAAGTGGAAAACAAAAGAGTGCTGGAGTGCCTCCTACCAGGGAGAGACGCTGATGGACTGTCATGGCCAGCGTCTCATCAGCAGGAACGCTAGTAGGGTTGGCACAGTCGTCGCCATGTGGTGGCAAGGTTAGGTCACATCAGACTCTCTGACTCTCATACAAAGGAGACGCTGCATTGAAAGGCAGTACTGTTTAAAAAAAAAATTCCTTTTACCTCGATTTCTCTCGGTCGATATCTTTGGAATTACTTTCAACTTAGGAGAAACAAACGGAGGAAGGAAGATAGAAAAGAGGTGATGGGAAAATATTACATTAAAAGTCACAAAGGCAGAGAGGAGAGGGGCAGAGACGCAAGACTGCCAGAAAGATGGATAGAGAGCCTCAGATCTATAAGGTTCCTTGTGTGCGTCATGCGTTCTCATGAGTCAACCAGACATTGCACCTGCTGGGTGGTAATTGGAGGGCTTCCTGGGAGAGGTGGCCACAGCTCTGCTTTGCCTCTGGGCCACCCTCAGCACTCTGAACCTGCTCTAATTGGCACAGCGCATCTCCCCGCTCACAGGAGGCACGAATATAGACTACTGACTAACCACTGTTAATGGTTTATTGATGATCAGTTAATCATCCTTGATCCTTTTGATCAGTCAGGAATATGTTGACCTGACCCAAAATGTTACATTAACACAAAATATTGCACATATTCTTCATACTGCAAACACTTTTTAATAACATTCATTTCAAGAAGATATATATATCTATGTATTTTTTAAGATAAGCTATTTTTATTTTTGTTGTATATGTTTCTATTCTCTATTTGAGATTCTTGTGGCACTTTTTTTTACTTCCCTGTGTGTTGAAAACGTAGTTGGTCATAAGTCTTGCTCTGAACCAGTTTATCATAAGTTTGCTGACATTTATTTATCTGATGACTCAACCACCTTGCTTACTAAGGTTATGCTGTAAAAAACGCCTGCGTCATGTAAAATTTTCACCAAGCAAAAGTGTGAATTTTGTGTTTTATAAGCTTTCATAGTTAGTCAGTTATTGATTGAAGTATGGCCAATGATTGGTAAAGGAAATTCTTGAACATTTCCACACCTCCTACAGACAGTTGGGCTATGGAAGTGTGGCTAGTTAGCTGTGCTGTCTCTCCCAGCCCACCCATTAGTTTAAATGGGGGAGCACTGGCGCCATATGGTAGGTCCTTGACTGTGACAGACTGACACATTAGTCATTGATGGCTCATAGCCTCTCAGATGATAGGCAGTGCTTAAAACGCTGACCTACAAACACACGTACACACAGACTCACACAGGCACACTTAATTGATCCTGAAACACTCTGCCACACTCACAGTAAATATAGAGGCATTTTTACGGAGGTCGTATCAGCTCAGTCAATTTGACAGTAATGTGTTTGTAAAAATAGTGAAATGAGAGGCGGTTTGAAGAGAATAATCATGGCCGCACTAGTTATGACCCTGCGATAACAGGACTATGGATCGGTCTCTGTCCATTTGCTCAGTTAATTTCACGCAGCATGGTGACATTGTGCATCTTCGCCAGAGCATTTTCAGAAATTCAATGATTGGCCTGATGGTGCACCATAATTGGCACTCAAAACAAAAGGGGTGGTCTTCCTTATTCTTTCGAGACAGTATAAATCCTGTCACCTCCTTTTTAATACTTTTTTAAAACCTTACATAAATGCAGCAAATCTACTCACTGGTGATGCATGGTGCATTGGACAATCAATAACCACTGATTAGTTCCTCCAGTGTCCACTTTTTGAATGGAGGGCAACAGTTGATCACCACTTAGGAGTCTGGGACAGTATGCTAGGTTACAGTAGAGAAGGTCTCTGTTCGAGGTATGGATGAGATTAGCATCTGCCTGAGGGAGCTGTAAGCCCTTCTCAGTCTTCTCTACCTCTAACTCTCCTCAACAGCACCAAGGTGCTCGCACGTCCTGTTTGAAATGTGTCATCAGCTGTCCTGCCAGGTACGTTGCCACATAAACCTCTGAAGTGACGGCACTTCTTGCCTGGAAAGGTCATCGTAGGAGTGGGTTAAATGTCCCCTGGAGGAGAGAGCGGCGAGCCAGACAGTCTGTGATTTGTGTGAGTTTTACGCTGCTGGAGCTGCTTCGCCTCTGCGAATGACCTTGACCAATTCTCCCTCAGTTTTTAACTTATAAGTCACTCTCTAGAAAACTGTCTGGCCACCGGGTGTCAGATGTGCCAGAAGTCATTAGTCTTAGTCTGATTGGGGATCTGAAGAAATTAAAAAAAGGACTGCCATTAGAGGTCAAGCCATCACGACAGCAGCACACAAAACACATCCTCTGTTTTGGTTTAATCCAATTAGACATCCACTGAAGCTTCAGTTGTTTTCAGGCAAGCCTGATTAACTTTGTTGTGAATAGCTGCGCTTGCGCCTCTTATTTTTCCCCTTTCTTGTGTTTGTTCAAGAAATGATCAGCCTTTCCTATCCACTCTTTAACGTGCTGTATATAGCATTTAGTCTCTGTCCACAGCTGCATTATTATGGCTAAAACGATCATCACTATTGTTTGCATAATCAGGAGTATCACAGTTGAAGCACTGAACTAAAACATTTTAGATTAGCAAAAAATAAAAGAAGAAAAGCATCACCACATTTACATTGTACTTATATTATTTTTGGAATTGACGCTTGCAAGTCTTGTGGGCTGAATTAAAGGATCTGTGTGTCTGTGTTACAAAGCCCATGGTTTCTCATTTATCCACGGTGCTTTCAGACTTTCTAGCTTCACCTTGAAGCTGTAACATGGAAGTTTTCTTGTTGTGCTCACAACACTACAAAATTACGCATAAAAATTCAAAAGCGACATTTCTTGCCTGTGACAGTGCACCGGCTGCAGTCTATAATCCACAGCAATCCTCTCTGGTCTACTTACTAGCAAATAATGCAGCCATGGCAATCAATATTATAGAAACAATTTTGCTACGGTGCCCTTGAAAGAAACACCAGATATTATATACCTGTGAATGTGGATTGCTTGATTTCATACCAGAGCAATCACTTTTATCACAGAGCTTTCATTTTAATGTGTTTATTAAATAAAAAGAAATTCTGCTACTGAATGTGCTGCCCCGGGTCAAAATTCATTCTGCAAGGTTTTAAAAAAAACAATCGGAACCGCTCGTTGTCACTTTTGTCTTCCTCTCATTCTGCTTCCTACTGGGGCCAACAGGTGGGGCGGTCATCCACCACCACACACCTTCGTGCCTGAATAGAGCAGATTATACGATGGCTGCGATTTACACCTTTCGCTCGCATTCACGCAGCTAAAATACAAGTGCTGCCATCAACGCCGCTCCTCGCTGCCAGGCTGCTATTTAACAGCAAATGGTCAAAAACAGCACGTATCCTGGATCAAATGAGGTCAGGTGCTGTTATACCACTTGAGTATGCATTAGTTATAGGTATTTTTGTTTTGCGATGATGATAATCGTTAGACTCATTTAGGAAGGGAGTAAAGAAATTGAGCGATTCTGCTTGCGCACCACGGTCCTTGGAGAAATATGATTTAGATGACAATGACAGCCAGAGCCGTAATTATTGAGAACAATCTCTTATTCTACTGTTCGCGAGCTAGATGTATTTGTAAAATACCTTCTGGGTCCTCTTGTGTAACACGGCTCCGCGGTGTGGTCTCTTGTTTTTAAAGACGCCATTTGGAATTCATTACCAGGACTCCGTATGCAGATTTGGAAGGGCTTTGATTAAAGCTCTAACAAGCACTTGATGGGTGGGGATATCACATTTCCTTTTGTTTTAATGCACTCTGTTAGGCTCACTCACAGTTAATAAGTCACAATCAATCTACCTGCTGTACGCACTGAGGCTTTGTAAGAGCTTAACAGGACCCCTGAGAGATGGAATAATTTCACTTCTGAAACAGACTGACAGAGTGAATGCGTGCATTGATGTTTGCGTCTGTGTGGGATCGTAACAGTTTCCATTGTATATTTATATGCTTTTGTATGAGGGTGTAGGAGAAAATGGAGACTGCTAGGGGAAGGCTGTCAGGCTGGGAGACAGGCGCTGTGTGTTGTCTCCTCTACATCTTCACTTGAAAGACTGGGTGCAGTTGCCTTGAGCTAGTGCATCATATTTGATGACCTCAGAAACAGCTCTCCCAGAATACCTGACTGACGCTTTCTAGTGTCCAAGTCATCCCCATCCCGTGGATGGAAATACCAGATTCCAGCCACGGTCGTGGGAGCAACTTACACGAATGTGCACACATACACAAAATGTGACGGAGTCGCATCAAAGGTCACGCTGCACACCGGCATCTTTAGCGTGTCGACGCTATAATGGCGAGGACTCTCTGTGAACCTTGTGACGGCTTTAAGTTAAAGGTCCTGTTTATGGTTCCTGTGCGTTAAATGTCTTTGCTGAGGCATGAAGCTCAGGGAAACACTCTATTTGCTGAGTTGAGCCTCAGAATGCATCACTGCTATTTTCTCCTCAGTGACATATTAAGCTGGCATTTTAGCAGTTTTAAGGTTGATTGAATATTTCATTAAATTCAGATTTGTTCCTTTTGATTTATTACAATAAAATATTCCTTTAGGTGTTCAGAAAACATAGTTAGGGGATCGGTTTCAGATGATATAGATATGCAGACAGCTAACAAAAGTGCAAAGCAGACACAGAAAGTGCCTCAGTAAGGTGTTTGGCCACCACGTGCATCCCTCCCATAGTGTTTTGGACCAAATTAGTGAAGTTTGGAATTTTTTGTTAAAGGTGCACCAAAATCAATAGCCCAAGAACTTTACATGGATATCAGATTTCACTTTTCTGGAACAAATTAGAAGCATAGTTTCTATATGGGATTAACTCTTGACCGCTATGTGGGCACAACTGCTTGTAGGATGCTTATAGGATGCCGCCCCCCCTCCCAAATGAGTAAATCTTTATCGTTCTCTGAAGATGGCTCGATGTTGCCTACATGCCTCAGTATAGCAGTCGACAGCCTGGCGATAACTTTAAACAATCTAATCAGGGGCAGCCGAGCATGGACATTGACATTCTGGATGCACCGAACACACCAGCTCACGCGGCCGCATGAAAGATCTTCAGGACGTTTCAAAGTTCTCTCACTGCTTCTCCCTTCACCTCCTCATCCAACATACAGAGAGGCTGGGGGTTTCATGGCGTCTTGCATCTTGTTCTCTCTGGTGGTTTTCCCAAAAGTAGTGCCCGAAGCACCTCCTTTTTTTTTTGTTCTTTTTACAAACAGCTTTTATAAAGGTACTGCATTTGTAATTGGAATGGTGGAAAGGCCTGTGGCAGCAACTAACACGATATAATGTGGTAGGGCAGAGTCAAGGCTGTAATTGTTTTGATTGAATTTGATAGCGGCAGGACAGGGAAAAGTTACTTAGCAGCGAAAAAAAAAAAACAATTCCTATAATCCTCTCTCGGTATTTGAATAAATGCCTCTGTCTTGTAAACAAATATTGTTATGCTGAGTTGATTTGCACAATTACGTAAATGCCTTTAAAAGCCCCGTGCCTGGCTTAGAATATTTGCAAGAAGGGGGCTATTGTGATCATGTAAACAGTCAAATCTGCAGCCATCTCTTGAAAAACACTCATGGAAATGCCTTCTATCGTTCTGCTCTTCATTGCTGTTGTTGACATGATAAATGTGTAGATAATTGTCTTGAAAACACGGGTGTTCGTCATTGTGGATGGAAAATTTTCTACCCCTGCCTTCAGCCTCTCAGAAGTATTTGTACCCGTTTGACATGGACAGTAGGTTCTTCTCGGTAAACCAATTAGACTAACTGGTTTTATCGGCCATGATTGATGCCAGCCTCTAATTTAACCACATTCAGATTACTCTCCTTAATCCCTACCAGTTTCCAGTTGCACCACAGGTGCATTTCTTGTTTCTAAAACACCATTTGTAGCGTGTTTGTGCTTCCTGCGTCATACACCTTGCACAACTGTCTATGCTTTGTGAGCCACAAAAATGGGTTCTCACACATATGCGTCACACATGTTAATAACCCTCCACCTTAAGTCCCAACATCCTGTGTGTTGCTGCTCCGCTGGCTGCACTCCCTTTTTGTATTCAGGGGGAAAAAAAATGCTGGAAAAGAAGTGGCGGTTTCGAATAATTTTCGCCGTCCCCAAAAACTCGGCAAATTAAGGGTACGTAACCTTCCAGACAAAATCTGTTTGCAGACAAAGTTTAAGCTTGTTGATGTTTTTTTTTTTTTCCCCTTCAAAAAACACTCTTCACTTCAAAAGGCAGCATATTTCTACTGTCAGACGTTCTAGTCTGATCCTTCACTCAAAACACAAAGCAGCCAAATGCAACATTGAGCAGGCTTTTTTCCAGCCCTATCTGTAAGAGATTAGAGGAACATGCATTTCCTTCTTTGAGCTCACATTTCAAACTCTGCCTTCACGTCGTTTCTCAACCACTGGTGGAGCTCGTTAGAGAAAAACGAGAGTGCGAGCTGCATACTGTAAGTACTCCCAGTCAGCTTGGACATCGTGGTCCTGGTTTATGTTGGGACCTCAAATTAGATTGTCACGACTAAATAGCTCCTTAATGGGATCGCTGGGATCGCTCTTTAGAATCATGTTCTCGCCATCCTTCTCTTTCAGGTTTAGTTTAGAGCGCGCTATTTCTCTACTTTTTTTCCCCATGGCATTAACGGAGAATAAAGTCTGTTGGAGGGGAGATGTGCGGGAGGCTGAATGTGGTTCCGTTTGTTCGGCGTGTCTTTGGTTGGCCCTTTTTGTTTTATTTTTTTATTTTTGTCAAGATGAAATGTGCATGCGTGTCTGTGTTATTGAGACAGAGACACAGAGGGAGAGTTGATGTCACAGCAAGAGCGTGGAGGATTTCTTTGATTTTCAAGAAGGTTCGATGACAATTTGACAGGGGTTGGAGGGAACGTGGAGGAAAGCCCTTTGATGCTGATGGAAGGCTTCTACCACATACAAATAGCTATTTATCCTCTCCTCCTTTTCCCCTCTCCTCTCTCCTCTCCTTGTTAAATGTTTGGGCAGGCTGCTCAGACTTTTGCACTGATGTGTATGATACCGCCAGGCGCCGTCTGACTGCCGTAACTGTCCTCCCCGTTTTGTCCGAGCGGCAATAAACAGCAGCACTGTGCTAAGCCAGCGTCGCTGCGGGAATGCCACGGTGAGTGATGAAGCAAGGGTTTGTTGGTGTTTGTAAACTAGACGTGATGGGTAAAGGTACAGAGGTGAGTCCAAAACCAACAGCAACCGGTGGCACTATCTCTTCTCCGCACAAAGCAGCTTTGCCGGCTGTGTTCTCAATTGCGACAGGTTGAATATGGCCTAATAAAAGGGAGACGGAGCGGAAATTTCACCCAATTCCTGCAGATAAGAGGGTATTGTTTCAGCAACTCGTGAGCTTTTTGTTAGAAAAATGTGAGAATTTAGATTGGCTAAAAGAAACAAGAAATCTCTTTTCTTCCCGGTCTCTGTTTTCTTTGTATTTGAGGCTCGTTCTTGGGGCCCGTTTAGAAAGACACGCCGGGGCGACAAAATGAATCCTGGAGATTAATTAAAAATAGTTGATGGGGGGTTTAGACAGCACATACATGGACATGGGGAGTTGAGAGGCATGATACCCTGTTGGTGTGTTTTGGCAGAGTGCCGATGCAAAGTTTTTTTTTTTGTTTTTTTTTTCTTGGTTCGTTTTTAATAGTACAAAGGCAACAAATATACATAATTGCTTATCCTTTGAGTGGCTAATTAAAAATCTGAAATGGCTCTCATATCTTTGCATTATTTGTGTTTGGTGGGGTTGCTTCAAATCACATCAAACGCCATCCCTCAATCTGCGCTCTGTAACTGGAATATATCCCTATGCATTTATGTTAACGCGCCACACAATACATCACCATAGACGCGTTTATTTATGTACATCGCTTTAGGGACGCAGAACGGAGATTTCCATGTTACATGTGTGCTTGCGACAGTGTCACAGCAGAAGCTGCAGTTGTCAGGCTGTGCTTCAGAGCATTGCCTGTGTTCACATGATTAGAGTTATAATGCCCAGTGGTCTTACTGGATAAATAATTGTCTGTTTCTAAATTGAGCCACATTTTGCTGCTTGGTCTATAGAGTCCGTTAATCTTGTGCAATTGAATTTGTTTCTCCACAGGTGTGCACATCTCTAAAAACAACATTAATGAGAATACATTAATGTGAAAACACCATGGCACCACAGTGACATGGCAACATTTCAAAAACAATACAGCAGTACAATGTATAAATGCGTAATCTGTTCCCTCTGTGAACATGCGCCTCTTTCTTTCTTTGTCATTGCCGTAGTATTTTAATAATATTCCTCATGCAGTAACATTGTAATCTAAGCTGTATGGTTTGTTATAGAGGACAGAACTGATAATACTACCAGATTATACCACTTTCAGTGAACTGAACAATTAGGAGCAGTGATGGAATTTGTATGAGTATCAAGCCATACTTGAAGATATTCGGCCTTTTTAAGAATTCTCTCAACTCCCCAAACGCCCTGTCGGATTGCAGTGTGATCACATTGGGCCGTGCAGAAATGGCTGAATTGGAATCTTATCTTCTTCCATCTTTCCCATTACGGGCAGATTGAAAGCCCTGCAGCGGTGCTCTGGCCCGGTCCCCAGTCAAGACCGCTTTTTAGACTGCAATTTGACAGCTTCTAAAAATGTCACATTTTGTTGTTAAGATGCACTGCCAAGCACTTGAGCCATACATGCTGTGGCATCAGCACCAGTTCGGTTGTGAAGCTTCGCTGACCTTCCCTTCACTCCTGGGCATCACCCCTGGCACTACCTGTCTCCTGGTGTCAGTATGACATTATGAACTTGAAGAGCCTGATGTGGAGCAGTAGGCACAGAGCCACTTTCCCCTGCTTTCATCCCATACTCAATAGACAGCGCTGCTCTCCAAGCCAAGTATTTATAGAAAACAAGTTCAGTCGCATACACGAAAATGATATGCACCATCTTCACACCATATTTAATGTGTGTAAACTCTGGGTTATTTGTTATTTTAATGTAAATCATTTATCAGTTCAATTAGCCAATATATTTCCTATACTGAGACAATGAATATGAGAGGAAGCTAGTTCTTTCTTTTGGCTCTCAGTAGAGTTCCAGTCTCACAGTGCGATGCATTACTTTGACAAACTGAATAAAACAATTTCATAATGAATTATTGTTAAATTATGTGATTATTTCATTTAACACATAGCCCAAGATTGCACAAGTTATTTCAGATTTGTACCTAAATGCCCTTACAGAATTAGCCTGTTTTGTTTATTGAATCATTTATTTATTTTTGCTAGGACTGGAAAAATTAAAGATAACTCAAAGTAAAGCCACATTTTGACCAGGGACTTGGAAACTTTGGAGGAACTCAGAGCTTTTCCGCTACAGGGACCAGGGTCTAAATTAAGTCCCAGACATCATTTTACCCTCCACAATGTCCCTGCTCGGGGGTTAGTACTTTTAAAAAGTAGAGAAACTTTGGGGGTGGGCCTTGTAGCACGGAACATTTCTGATTGGCCAAGTATTCCCTGCATTTTATTTCAGCAGCAATTTTTAAAACCCTGCATCTGCACCCTAACCCAAACTGTATTTACTGTTTGTTTTTGCTTGATATGTACATGAAGCAGAGGACGGTCTATGACAGATGGAGCAACAGGCCTTACTGAGTATTTACGCTGAGGAGCAAATCCAGCGTGTAAAAATGTTGTGTAAAAGCAGCTGTCGGTTGAAACGCAGACAATAATGGGCTGCAGGAACCTTTTCAGTTCCTTGAAAAAGATTGCAAAACTTCCAGGTACTTTGAAATGGCTTAAAAGCAAATATGTAAATGGAAAAAAAGGGGCAATCTGTACTTGAAGTGCATTCAGTTTCTCTTCTTAGCATGCAGTGATAATGTGATTTGATCGGTGTAATGTCATATGTAGTCTAATTAATCCATGATACTGTTTTAAAAGAAAGGAAGGCGTTTTAGGTTGAGGTCAAGCCGTGGTCGCAACAGCACTGAAAAGACTGGTTGCGTTTTGAAGAAGGATGTGCCTGAAAGGATAAAAGAGAGCTTTGCAGCATTAGGATGGACTGATTAACAGCGTCTCTTGCTTCACTTTACGCAGCCGTATCGTTCACATATCAGCATGTTCATGGTGATCACGGCAGTATCATCGGGCCTTAAGATTTATACTGAATGAACCTGTTCTGTCCTTCAGATTTGTTGTCGGTATGTGGTTGTGGAAGCTCTTGAGATGGCGTGTGCTTTGAGATAAAATAACAAAGACAAATCTACAATGAGAAGGCTGCAAGAAGGTCAGATGTTTTTATGTGTCTGTTTACCTTTGTTGTCTTGGGCAGTACAGATGCCCATCTCTCCGCTCTAGTCATTTTTTCAGTTGGGCATATGGGCCAAAGCTGCATCTCAGACACACTCAGGGGGGCAGCACTTCACTGACATAGGAAGTGTGGGGGGGACCCCTGCTGTCCGCCATCTGGGCAAATGGCAGATCTTTATGCCAGCATGGTAGCCACTGAAGAAAGAGGGCACAGGGGCATAGCGAGAAGCCGCGAAGACAGACAGAGGGGGCATTTGCAGACACAGGTCATTCTTTCTCGGTAAAAGAGCCACTCAGGAACACCTGTGCTCCCACTCCCCTCTGCCCTACTTCAGACATTCTGTCAGAAAGCCCATGCTCAGCAGAACTACAGGCTCCAAACAAAAGACTTTGCAGGCTCGGCAGAGTGCGTGCAGGTGAATAACAATAACCACTTGTTCAGTTATTCATATATTCATATGTGTGTTCATATTTAGCCTTCACTGTGAGGGTGATGAACAGTGTTGGCTGAGGCTGTGCCACGCTGACGCAAGGAAGCACCGGCTCCGGCTCCTCTCCTCCAGCGTGCGGAGGCAGTTGCCGGGCAAGAAGGAGACAGGCCGACTGGTCAGGGTGTCCTTTGCGGGTCTGGCGTCAGACTTGCTGGGTCGGCGCGTTAAAAGAACAGCGACTCCTAATGAGGAAGAAATCAGACGCGTCTCAGCCGGGGCAACAGAGAGGGGGAGGTGGGGGGAGGCAGAACGCGGGAGCAAAAGCCAGTAAGAGCTGTGTGGCAGGTCCCTTATGTTCATCTGATAGATTAGTCATTGAGGGCTCATACAGCCTCTCAGATGGCAGGCAGCAGTTACCCAAAAGCTAATAGATACTCACAGATTATTTGCTGCCTTGCTCCTCCCCAGAGAGGCTCCATACCCATCCCCTGTAAAGCATTACGCGAACATGTTCAACCCCGCGCAAAAATCTCTCCCCCACGGCTATGGTCTCAGTGCACCCAATCCTTTCATCCTCATATCTCTCAATCCAGGTAAGGCTTGGCTGGAGACCAGTGCTCTGTAGAAAAGGAGAGGCCTTTGGCTGTGCAATCGATTTCTGTAAAGCAGAATGTACAGTATGAGTGACCGTGTCAAGTGAAAATGTAAATGGACCGAGCTCTGAAACGATCAGGCAGCCTCCGTGCGCATGGATCAGGGAGTATGTAAGCACGAGATAGCATTTACCCCTGGTTTTAACTAAAGCACTCAGACATTCTCCTCTCTGCAGCCCCGTACTGTAATTCCCTCTGAGTGCTCGGTGTGAAAGTGAAGCACTGTTATCAGCCTCTACCAAATGCATTAGACCTCCTCTGACCGCTGAAACAGACCACCTTGTTGTAGATCATTCCCTCTACACAGAATGGAGGCGATGAAGAAGTTGTAAATTAGGATTGTATAGTTTCATGCCCCTTAATGATTACTGCACCCCTGGGTTGCACAATCACTCCCTCTCTGCAATTTTGAATTAAATACGATATATGCCTGTCAGAGAATGAAGAATAAATTGATGGTATTACCTGATGTCACCCGTGGTAATAATGTATGATGATGACACGGCAGACTTCAGACCACTTTGCACTTTTTCTGCATGGCATGCGGGCAATGAGCAAAGGTTGCATCTTTTCAGAGTGAAGAGAGCTGAATGAACTGGAGGTAGTTAGTCTGATGGTTCTAAGTGCTGTTTAGCTATTTGGGGCAACTCTTTTCTTATTGAGGTAATTTGGTGTGAAGATTTGCTGTTGTTCTGGTGTGTGTGTGTGCGTGTGTGTAAGTAATTTCTGAAACACTTCTGGTGCTGTCTGGTGTTGTGTGTCAGAGATTAGGCAAACCAGATCCATTTTTATAGTGGTTTACACACCTGAGCTGGCGTAAAGGCCTGATGGGTTTTTCTTTTTTTTTTAATTATGGAGATTAATGACAGATGTTGTGGGGTTTCCTCACAATGCAGACGTTCCTCTAAGAGAATCAATACGGTAGATATATTTCGTTATAGGGGTTGTGAGGCAAAATCAATGGCAAAAAAAATCAATATTACATTATTAACATTGTTTTCCTATGTAGATGTATTTGATAATATAGCAAACGTTTGCAAAGTCACATACAGAATACATGCACACAATAGAAAATGTTTGCTTGACGTGAGATAGACCTGTTTCACAATTACTTTGTCAGTTTTATAACATAATTTTATTGGAGATGGTGTCCTTTTGTATGTACATATACACACAGTGCATTTCCACCAGAAGTTGACAAATGATAGCATTAATACTAATTATTGCCAAGCGGTAATTCGGTGCAGGAATCTCTTGCCTGTCATGACTACTATGTTATGTAATCTGTCTGTCCCTCTTCCCACTTAGCTTTGTCTTTCCCTTTCTTTGTCTCTCTGGTGGTTAAATCCGCACCTTAACTCTGCTAAGCCCCGAGTTAAGGCAGGTTCTTCGGTTTTTCCGGCTATGAATTAGCCTTGATACCATTAGATGCCCTCGATAAACGCGTTAACATTGGCCTAGCTCGCCGCGTAGCATTGGCAGTGTTCGGTAACACTTTCATGTGTTTTTGTATTTGTGGGAAAATGGGTGTTTTCTTTTCAATATTTCTCCAGATATTGTGGATTCAAAAGCAATTATGTAATGAGTTGTGGATCAGGTCTATTTAAAGGTTATATTTTTCCATTATATCATAGTAATTCAGGGAGGTTGTGGCCCTGTAGAGATAAGATGACAATGGGGCGTTTTTTTTTTCTCCTCCCTATTCAAAACATGTCTTCAAAAGCAAATAAACTCCGTCAGCAGCTGTTTGGATTGGTTGAACTGTATTGACAATCTGTTAAAGCGCAGAAAAAGGGCTTATTTTCCCTTTTGTAGAATTTGACAGTGATAAAACTGGATTGCAGCAATAATGGCTGTCATGGATCAACACCTAGAAACATTTTACTCTGCTGATGTGGACATGAATGGGATCCAAAGTCATGTCTCCCTCTGGCTGACTGCCAGGACCTTCACAGGAGCTTTAATAAATGGTTTGTACCAGCAGACGGTCCTTGGCCTGTGCGTGTGTGCCTGTGTGTGTGCGTGCATCCGTCTCTCACTGTGTGTGTTTATATGCCATAGGGATTTTAATAAGGACTAAGTGTGCAAAAATCCTCCAGAGAGGGAGAAAGACCAATAACCTACTGTAGTGCATGGTGCTACTAAAAGGGTTGAAGGAACACTGAAGGGGAGAAAGTAAAGGTGTACTAGCTATTTATTCGCGGCACCGGGGTGCACATGAATTATTCAACGTGACATTCATTCATAATTAAGTTTTTTAATGGATAAATAAATAGACAAAAGTGTAGTAGGGGAGTGGGATTTTACATGAAACATATAGATGTGGCTTCCAGTCATATTTAATAACAATACCTAAGTATGCATTTAATGAGGGGAAAACAATATCCAGCGCAAAGCTAATGCATATATAAGTCCAGTGAGAGTGCAGTGAGGGGGGGTGATGCTGCTCGGCAGGGAGAAGATGGAGAAATGAGTTCAGTAGGTGGGCTGCCTCAGGCACAGAGGTTGGTGGTCGGGCAACTTACGCAAGTGTAGGCACCAGCCTGTGGGCAGCAGCTCTGAAACGTTAAATAGAAGGATATAGTGGACTTTTGTCAGGATCTGCTGGTCTTACAGAGAGGACATGAACCGCAGTGGGAGTGTGGGTGTGCAGCGTTACAGTCGGTACCCTGAATGTATCTCTGATTTTTGTGTAAGATACAGTGGCGAGCAATGAGGCCTAATGTGACATGTGAAGTTTTCAATGAATACATTACGAAAAATATAGACATGCCTTTTACATGCAGTGGATTTCATCTTTTGGATGATATCTTCTCAGCATCTCATGCCTGACATCCTGTGTTATTCTTCATTTTCATCACTGTCATGTTGAATCATTGAGCAGATCTCTGACTAGTTTGCCAGTTGTTTCATTGTTTTCCATTATATCTAGGACAAAGCGTCTCTCTGTTTATCCACTATAACATAAGACAAGCTAACGCTGGTGTCGCTAAAAATGAGTCTGATGCACACGGCTTTTCAGTCCATTTCCAAGGCGAACAACCTGTCACAGCATGCTATGAATTGATTCTCTGTTAAAAGGGTTTGAATATAATTAAAGCTACTGTTTGCTACTCAGCAATCCAAGTGGATCTTGCCATCACACTGTGAGTTGCATCTCAAATTTGTCTCCCTGAACACTATTAACACTATTTAACTTGGGGGCATTCATTTAATTTGCTATAATTGCTTTAGAGCCCCTCTCTCTATGCTCAGCCAGTTGTCTGTAGGTTTAGGGGGGTGTCGGCTTGTCTGCATACTTATTGCTGCACAGTTTTTCTCGCCTGTTGTGTCCAAACCTGAAGCATCAAGGTAATGATAAATATGTTGTTAATATTACAGCCATAGCTTGTAATAATAGCATTGAAGTAATAATTAGATATTTTATTAATACTGACCTGCACCTCTACTGACATTGAACATACAGGAAATGATGTGCAGAAGTGGGCAGAATTAAGATAATCCCTTCTCATATTTACAAACCTTATGGTTGTTCAAAGCAAGAGGGAGACTCTAAACCAACACCCCTGTACGTTTCTTTATGAGGAAAAGCCTTTGTTCTGTTTTCTGTCACTGCTGTATACCATTTCTATAATGTAAATACCAAAAAAAAAAAAGATTATAAAGCAAAAGCAGAACAGCAGTAATGTTCCTATCAGGGAAAACAGTTAACATGTTGGGGATGTGAGGCTGGCGGGGGGTGCTGGGCAGGTGTTGGGACTCCTTAGGGAGCTGGAGGTCACATTACCATACAAAAGCCACTCTGCTGGGTAACCTTTCCAGGCGCTGCTCCCTAGCCAGGGGGCCTGCGGTCACACACTGGCACTGCCACAAGTGCCTCACCACCAGCCCACACACACACACACACACCCACACCCACACACAAATCTCTCATATTCAGCCCCTGTATACCCCCTACGTTCTCCATGACAGAAACATTGCTTGTATAGTGACATGAAATATTTGCACTCGGGGAACATAAATCACAGGGGACAGCTCTAAAGCAAAACAAATACTATGATATGGTCCATTGCCATCATAATGCACACTAAAGGGAAAGGCATTCATGTGGAATTTAGATCCAAAGCCTAACATTTTATCTTCGCCAGCAGTCTTTCGCACAAATCAGCTCCTTTTTTTCCCCTCCCTAAATCCCTAGAAAAGCAAGGCTGTTGTCATTTAAGCTCCACTCTATTTACAACTCGGATATGCCTTAGATGTGTGTGAGACACAACAGCGAGGAACGGGAGCGGTGTGCTGGATACGGGCAGCACAGGGGAGACAAGAGATAGACATTGACTTTGCCTGGAAGCATGCGGAGGTTCTCCTGGTAGAGAGGAAGAGTAACTGGGGCGAGAAAGAAAGATTGAGAATGGAGGGAGGCGCTTGGCGGGTAGCTGCCGAGTTAATGTCGATCAAAGGGTGGGGGTTGGGCCGAGAGTATGGGTGGTCGTATTGATGGACAGCAGCCTCAACAGGGATTTAGGTGGCTATTAGAAATGATGCAGGTTTAATGTTTTGTTTTTTTTTTTTCTTCCCCCACTGAGGAGGAGAAGAGCATTTTCAGTAGATGGCGGGGACGCGGAGGCAATGGAGAAGCCGGGCGTCTCTCCCATCGCCGCTGATTTTGAGTGACAGGTCATAGGGATGGAAAAATACGTGTTGCGTTCCACATGCGAGTGTGAGCGCGTATGTGTGTACGCGTTACCCCACAGGTAACACATGCGCACCATGTAATTATACTCATTACACGGCAGGCTGTGGATCTGCATGATGCGCTAGTAGACACTAGAAAAATATCTGGATTGTTGACAGCATAGTGGCACAGGAGCTGTGACAGTCAACTACATTGTTTATGCTGCAATTACCAAGACTGAATTCAATCAGTCAGGCCAATACACTTTTTTATTGCAATTATGCAAAAGACCTTACAGCTCACTGTGTGGTGAGACGTGATGTGCAGTAGCTTATATTGATTACTTTATTTGTAAAATTAAGTCTTTAAGAAGTCCCTGTCACTCAGCCCTCACTGCATCTTGTATCACATCCAAGCACTGCACCCTCATGACAATAATAACTCTTAATATAATTGATGTAATATGCCACACGCAACAATAAGGTATAACATCTAATCACGTTAAGTAGTCATTGCCAAGCTGTAATTAAACTGTTTGAGACAAGTGATTACCAACCCTGATAGAGAATGTGAATATATAATAAG
Organism: Terapon puta; assembly: GCA_028564955.1. NCBI lineage: Eukaryota > Metazoa > Chordata > Actinopteri > Centrarchiformes > Terapontidae > Terapon > Terapon puta. The sequence continues at coordinate 7,282,375 of JAOXYL010000078.1, forward strand.
GATGTTATGAAAATACTAATACCCCATAGCTCTAATTGCAAGGCAGTTTTTTTTTTTTTTTTTACTAATATTGATTGCTTTGTATCTGTGTTATCATCACATTGACCATACCGTGCTGGGAGAGCACACAAATATGGCAAGATGAAGCCCTCCTTCACTTTGTTATGCTCCACTACACATTGTAATGTTAACAGCGGGGCCCTGCAGTCTGACTGGGCTAATGGTGTGCCATCCCATCAGGCCATGCGCCCAACCAGAACATGCAGAGAGATTGTTCACATCAAGCCTGTTGGCAAATTAGCCAACACGCATTAAGCTGTGGCATTATGCTAAAGCTGTCTAAATACTACTATATGCTTAGTGACCAGTGAATGATTGCTGAAGTTCACCCTCCCCTCCTCCCTCAAGCCCATCGGGATGAGTGCCTGTCCTCTCAAACTGGAGTGATAGAATTAGCTGTCACAGATTCTGGTGCGGCGCGAGTTAAAATGAAGCCGGCTCAAGAGAGACGCGTTAAGGGTAGGAGTGCGACTACAGCCTTTAAGACAGCCTTTCCTCTCTGGCAGTCGATGCATTTGCTTCCTGTGCTTAAAGGCATCGTTTCAGTAAGCTGTTATTTAGGTGAAGAGGGGGGAAAAAAAAGAAATTCACTATATAGCTGTCAGATTTTAAATATTAATATTTTATGGAGTGGCAGCTGGAGCATTTAATGGCAATCAATAGATCACAGCAGGGGAAGGTATTTTTCACAGCATGATCTGTGATCTGACAGACATTTTCCTTTCACTCTCCTAATTAATTTCGTCAGACACCTACGGAGACTTGCCACACTGCCGGTCTGCGGGCTGACCAGAGCCCCTTGTTCCATTGTCTAAACTGCCCTGGCTTCTCCCAAAGACACACCCCTGTACACCTGCACGTTTCCATTTCCTCACACCTTAATGAAGGTGTTTGTGCAGCTGATGGACATGCTGCCTCCGCTGCTCACAGCCGCTGTATGCCCCTCTCCGTAGGGTTACCGGGTCTTGATGAGGGTGGGTGTAGACCTATGAAATTGTTCAGTCCCTAAAATACTTCTCTCTGCCCTCTTTCTCACTGCGGCGTGTGGGGGATCTGGCAGAGTTGTTAGGTTAGGTTAGATGCATTTACAGCAGAGACTCTTGCTCCCTTTCATGCTTCTGTGAAAGCACACAGTGTGTGGCTGATACTGTAGAGAAAAGCAGTGGAGCGCTAAGTGGGTAAACTTGCCAACTTTAAAGTATATTTCCACAATGCTTCCTTAAATAATCCGGAGAGCTGAGTATGACGTCCGGTGTCATTTTCTTATTATTAATCGCCTTGGAGTAAAATATGTTGTATTTGGGTTGTTTAAAGCTGCCTTTGTTGCATTTATATGCGTCGGGGTGACGGTGAGCTAGCCGTCTAAAACACATACCACAAAAACAAAAAGTCACTTGTAATCGTTCCTCCCACGTATCCTGATTCTGCCATCAAATAAAGACAAAATTTTCAAGACAGAAGAAACGTAGAATGTCATTTTCTAAGTCATATCAGTGAAGAAAATGAGACATCTGAAAAGAATACATATTCTCTCAGTGTTATAGGCAACTTCCTGGGGATCCCCTCACAGGTACATCACTGGGCCTCATGTTGAGAACAAGTGGCAGGCAGTCCCACCGGGGTGCTGATTCCTCAGCTCAAAAACTATTGATCTGACTAAGACTTTACTTTTTTGACTCGTTTTTTTACCTTGTAAAGTGTAGTTCTGCTCTGGGATTCAGTTCATTTCATCCAAGTGTAGTTTGTTGGATTAAACAGCCCACAGGTACATATCAGGTTCAGTCAGAGTAATAATTGAATTACGCTATAAACACAAAGTTTGCCCTATTGATTGTTTCTTCCTGTTGTTTTGACACTGTATTTGCATAATGGCTTTTTTAATAGAGTTTTGAAATCAGTTGAGTTTTTACAATTTTCTGGTGCTTTTTTGGATTAAAAATGACATGGTCTTTGTCCAGCGTGTGCAAATGTAGTTTTAAAAAACACAACTACACTCATATTGTCGGGGTGTTCACTTCTTATCTTAGTTCTGTGTGCCACATTCATAGTTTAAGGTGAAGTCCACAATTCTGCAGTTCTATGATGTAGGCCCTGATCAGTTCAAACTTGTGTATAAACAGTGTGTATAAAAATGCCGTTGCTGCTATGTTTATGCTTTATTTTGATTATTTTGAGATAAGAATATTCATATAAAAAATATTCTATATAGAGATTTATTTTAGATTATTTTATTTCTATTTTATTCTTATTTTTATTTTATTTTGTTTTTGCTGTTGCTTGGTAAATTTCCCCGCTGTGGGACAAATAAGGGGGATCTGAATCTGAATTAGAAGATTCACAATAAACACGAATGTTGTCTAAACCATTGTCCTGTGCACGAGCACCTGTTGAGTGGCTCGGTCCGAGCCACTTGTTTCCTATGCACAGAGCCAAGGCTGTGTGTGAACACTGGATCATTCATTCATTTATTTATTTATTTACAGTGCACACACACACACACACACACAGCTAGTGGACCATGAGAAACTATTTGCTGAATTTGACAGAAAGTAAAATGGATCAGAATTTCAGAGTCCAGCTTTAAAAAGGCTTTTAAGCAGACAGTTTGTATGTTACACCACATGTTCAGGAGGAGGAGGTTCCAGTTGTGGTCTATGTTCTTGCCAATGGGGCACGTCTAAGTGTGGGCAGCTAGATTGATTGCCGAAACGGCCAGCGGAGCGGAGGAGGATCAGACATAGAGAGAGGTTCTACTAGATTACACATGGCTTGTCTGAGCTCAGGATTTCCTCGCCTTTTGTTGTAGGACCTGGCTTGTGGAATAGCAGATCAAAGCTTCACTCGCCAGCATCTCACGTCGCATCATTTACACATCTGTGAAATCCACAATCATAGGGTAGACTATGAAACCTCTCCTGCATTCATTAATGTAGAACTTTGACCAGAGACAAAGGTTAGGTGGAGGACAGAAATGGCCCCGCTTTTTGAGCAGCATTCACAGCCGAGTATTTGAGTATTCACAACCGCTCATTAATTCTATTTCTACTTTGAGTATTGGTTATTTGCTTTCTTCTTTTCACTCAGGCGAGCTCTCAATTCATTAGCCGATCCACGATGAATGTATTATTCAATGCTGGTTTGGCATTGGTGAGAGCAGTGTGTTTACCATAGCTCATGAAATATGTATCTGTTGAATGGATGTCCGTGTAAGCAGCTGCCTGATATACTCATGATGAGGGGAGAGGTTTCTGTGGCAGTCGTCGCCACAGTCACTCAAGGACAATCCCTTATAGCTGTTTTGGTTGCGTTGATTTTTGTGTTGATTATTTTACATTAAAGCTGTGGTGTGCGGTGTAGATAACAGATTTACCTCAAGGTGTGTTCCTGTATCGGGGATAACTTTTTTTTTTTTAATTTTCTCTCCTCCACTTTCACATTGCGTGTTGAAAGATAAGGATTTCAACTTTTTTTTACCCCCCCCACAATGTAAAAACTAGCCTAACCATCTAATTTATGTGTGGAACGGGAAAAATCTTATTCTTGTTACACACACAACACAACAGACACCAGCAGCCTCCGACGACAAAATGACCAGATTTGTTAAAGTAATAGTGAGGCGAGAGCATCCATAAAGAGCTGTTTGTTAGATGTCAACTGCTGTAATTATAACAGAGCTGGCATGGCTGAAACTATATTGAGTGGCCTAATGGTGTCTATGGAGAAGTAGCAGGGAAGGGACCGTTTTTTTTTTTTTTTTTTGGCTCAGATGAAGTGGCTCGCCACAAAGATGAATGATTGCTTTCTCTGCGAACTCCTGGGCTCACGGGTTGATTTAATTGAGTTGAATTAAACCTAAGCCAGGTAGAAATGGAGACAGAGAGAAAATCTATGCCGTCGATCTATAAAAGCCTTTAGGGCTTCGATCTGGATTACGTAGATTATTTTCCTGTCTGGTCACAGTCACACTTCATTCCTATCCCTACAGTGTGTATTCCTTAGTTACATGTTGTTTGGGTGGAGAGTCGACACTAGGTGCCCTCAGCTGGCATGGGATCAGCACTGATTGCGAGTATGTGCTGGATGGAAGGAATCAACCCGTTTTCATGTTCATAGGCATTTGTGTGACACATTTGTGGAGTCTTCTAATAAAAATGAATCTCCCCTGGTTTATTATGAAGTTAGAGCAGTGCAAGTAGCAGTTAGGAGGGCAGCTCCTTCATCTTAGGGGGGAGAAGACAAATTGTGAAGCGCTGGCACTGAAAATACACGTTGTTATGTTCTGGCACACCGGTGGAGACACTCCTGTGGAGCTGCTTCTGCCGTACAGTACACTTCTATAAATATAGCCTGCTGACGGTAAAGTAATTTCATTGACGTAGTTACCTAATATGGAAAATGCATCACTTCCCGTAAATGCTGAGAAGAAGCGGCGCCCGACCACGAGGGCAGGAATGCAACTAAGTGACTGCCGCCAAGTGCCAAGCATGAAAACAATACATAGCAGGGCTTTAATGAGAGAAAGAAACTCTCGTCGTCGTCGAACGTGCGTGAGCTGAGTTCGACCAGACGTGCCAATAAAGCTGAATACCTGCCTGCAAAACCAGCCGGCTATACGTCAGCGGTAATTGTGAAGTTTTTTGTTTCTGTCATACGCGTTCCAAGTAATCGTTCAATAGTGATGAATGGAAATTAAAAAAATAAATAAATAAATGGAAAAAAACATGCAGTAATTCAGCGATCAGCAGATGATTGGGGGCATACGTTGTTGCCTGCCAACACAGTCCGAGCTGCCAAATCACCCTTAAAAGGAAGCCTGAGCAAAGGGGCTTATCTCAATGTGTTGGTCTTTTCTCTCTTCAGCACGTTTCGCCATATGTACACAGAGGCAGGGGCACGATCTCATACGTCTTTCTTTGTCTGTATTTGTCTTGCTGTCTTTATCGTGCTCTCTCTCTCTCTCTGCACCTCTTTTTCTCCCTCCACCCTCTGTTTTCTCTCTCTGTTTCATCGCACCCCTTCACTCCCCCCTCCCCGGTACCGTACATTTCTATTGTGCTCCCATAACTGGGTTGTCATCTCCCTAAGAAATCACCTCTTGTTCTTGACAATTTGAAGATGACACGTCGACTCCCCTAACGTTATGATTAGCCAACATTGTTTGAGCTTTCCTTTGAGTAAAGCTGCTTAGGGGCAGCAGATAAAGCCACGCCGTATATTTATCTGCTATATTTCAATCCGTCTTTGTGTTGTGACAGCTGAGATGATATGAGATGAGGAGAGGAGGGCAAGGTGATCGTATCCTGCTGTATTCATTTGAAGCTTAAACCTGCGGTATTGTTTGTGGGATGAGAGTGGAAAGCTTTATTGTGAAGTGGACACACGGACACTACCCATCCAAACCTTTTGATCAAACAAAATGTAACGCGCCTTATGTTGAATTATATGATGTACTTTTGCTTTTTTTGCTCTGTTGGGTTTAAATCAGAGTCCTTGTGTTCCCTGTCTGATAATGAAAGGCATGCTGCTGGGTTCAGTGGAGGTGTCACAGGGAGAGGTATGAATGGGTCTGGCTGAAAGTTGTGCTTGCATCAGCTTGGAGCTCCGGAGCATTAACATAACTGGAGAAAACAGCAGATCGTTTGAAATGATATCAAACTCTTGAGAGACCTCAGGCCCATTTCAGTCCTTAGAAAGTCGATGGAGATCCGAGCAGGCTCTTTTTAGACACTGGCTGCTCTTTGTACCCACAGAGTGTTGTTGCTTGCTTACAGGTTTACTGAAAAAAACATGTCGTCTTTGTCCTTCCCGGCGGCATGATGTAAAATTGGACCATGGGTATTTCTTTTTAGGTCTTTCTTACTCTGAATTTCTTTTATACACCTCCTATATCTTATTTATATCTTTTTGTAAGGAAAACGATCTGAAAAAAAAATTGTTTACAGCATGTTCTCTGTCCTATAAAATCAACTGAGATGAATAAGGCTATTCTGAACATTTCAAATGGAAGATTTTTTTTTATTTTTAGCAGAATTCACTTTCAAATCGGGTTTTATAAAGTTTATAAAGCAATACTCACCACAGCACATGACATTTATTGTCAGCCATGTTCATATTAATCACATTTATATTATTTATTCACAGCAAGGGTACTCCTTAACGGGCATCTGCATTAAGACAATGGAAGGAGTTGTACTTTTTATTGCAACAGTTGTGATTTAAACAGTATTAATATTACGTACATTATGTTTTTTTTTAACTCTGTATAGGGAATGAATGAATGAATGATTGAATGAACGTAGCCATAGTGACGTAGCGTATGCTTACAAATTGTATGCTTACTTGTACGATGATCTCACAGCTTCTCAAACGATATAACAATACCCACCTTAGCACCAGCTGTGTTAGCCCTGCTGCCGTCTGCCACGCGATGCACACGTATGAGCTGTTGAACCACCAGACTACAGAGGAGCTTCTTTCCTCCTCAGACTGTGAGGCTCAATTCATGCTCTGCGCTCCACCATAAGTAATAGTTGTTTTTCTGTGTGCGTGGCATGAAGGGACTACAGCCTACAACTCTATTTTGAATGATAAATAAATGAACTTTGAAAAGCCTCTCTGCCCCTTTTTTCCTTATAATGGCCGTGTTCAGAATTTGATGGGGGTATTTTTGTTGTTTTTTTTTTGCAATGTTGTGCAAAGCGGCTGTGGCTCAGGAGGTAGAGTGGGTCATTGGGAGGTCGAAGGTTTGATCCTCCGGCCCGAGTGTCAAAGTGGCCGTGGGTGAACTACTGAGATCTAAATCGAAGTACTGAAGTCCAACTTGCAAAGCCATCAGTGTGTGTTTGTTGCATGTTAGGTGTGTTAGATAAGGGCCTGATGAGCAGGATGGCACACATAAATGGAAGCCTCTGCCATCAGTGCATGAATGTTGTGAATGACGCGTAGTGCAAGGCTCCTCGAGCGGTCAGAGGACCAGAAAAGCGAGAAGTACAATAAGTCCATTTAACAACCACACAATCACACACACTCAACGCAGCAAATGGCCCGGTATAAAAGCAGGGCATGGTTGGTTTTGCATTCTTCACACAACTGCTTGTTGCCATACAGCCAGGTACAACACCACCTCTTTCGGAGAGAGAGGTCCTGCAGGCAGCAGGAGGCTGTGACAATATTCGGTGGCCGTTTGGGTTTTACATGTGGTTGAACAACACAGCTGCTGAAGCCTTTGCTGTTCCTCTGAATGTACTCTTCCCTGTGTGTACAACTGCAGGCAGGAAAAAAAAGTAACAACCATTTTTTATTCTGAATGTCTTTGTGACTTTCCTACAGTGTGGTTACTTTTATATGTGTGAATAGTGACATTCAGAGATATTCTTTGATGCATCCACTCATTTCCATTAAGGGCTATGTAACAAGGGAAAAAAACAACAGAAATTCTCAGAACATCAGCGCACACCCTGTCCAACTAATGCAGCACCTGTCGCCAAGACTGAAAGGGCACAAGTTACCTGGAGTAACACTGGAGAAATACTGTCTGGATCTGCACATTTGGCTCAAAAATAGCAACCCTTAGTCATCCAACTCGGTCCGTTTGTAAATACTAGATGCATGAGGGTCTGTCAGACTCAGCACATTTTGGATTTTTTTTTTTTTTTTGGCACCTCTTGTGTGTCCTGTTTATGCTGTCTCTTTTGATGATTCCTCAAAAATTCAAGTGACTTATGTGTGAGATGAAGCTGTGTGTAAATGTGGGAATGAGATGTATGAGGAGGCAGTTTGTGCTGCATTCAAGATAAATGCACTCCAAGCATTCAAGGGAGGACTTTTTTTCACACCTTAGTTGCTCTTTGTTTGTTTCTGAAAAGCTTAAATAAAAGGTTGTAGGTTGTGTTTGCATTAGATGGGAGCAATTTTTGCTTTTTTTCTGCTCTCAGGGACATGAGTGTGTACACTAGTGGACATTTAGGCTGGATGTTTGATGTGTGACCTGTCATGTGAAGGTGTAGAACATCCTGATATACCTACCTACCTACCTACATAACTTTTAAAAGACCCCGATATCTATGTTTGCATCTCTAGAATTGAAGTTGTGAAAGTAGTCTGAATTAAAGAGCGATCGCACAGCTAGCTGGGATTGGAGGGATTCATGAGAGCTGCTAATGAGCCACTTGGCTTTTAGCTTTTAGTCAAAGTACACTCTGACACAAGTAGATCAGGGTGTAATGAAAAGAGCACGCAATAATGAAAGGGGTATGGACTGAGGGGCATATTTTATCTTGGAGGCTTTGCTCCCTGGCACAGTGTTTGGGATTTTGCACACATAATTACTTACTTAGACATGCAAAACTATAAACTGGGTAACCGCTTGGGCTGGGTATCGAGAACAATTTTTCAACTGGAACTGGTTCCACGTCTGTGGGCACTTGAGGTGTGACAGGAAACCGGGACAAAGAGTTATGAGTTCCTAAAGGCAAAGTTTGGACCACCAAGTGCTCAATATAGTGACTAAAAGGGTGGATATTGTCCCAAAGTCGACATCACTCGGTTCTTCGCGGCTCTTCGTTGCCAGGTGGATACGGAAATTGTAAAGTAGCGCTCAGCTTCACAAACAACTTAGATGATACAGTAGAAGGAAATCGTTGAAGAAAATTAGTTCTTGCAAAGGAAGAGATCTTTTGACCTCCAGTAGGATAAAAGAATTATTGCGTTAAAGTCAGTGAATGCTAGTGGGTCCAACACAAGTGAAAACAAAAATTAAAAGAGAGACTCTTCAACCTGTGCATGGCAAGCTATAATGTATGCTGTCTTTTCACCAGGAAGACATTCACTGTTCATTGTGACGTGTGACAGATAGCTGTTTCTGGCTGCCCTAATCTGCTGAAAATAAAGAAATCGGGGGCCAGGATTGGATAAGAATCTAAAGTGATGAACGCAGTATTAATGAAAACCAGAATTGGCTAATAAAATCTAAATGATACCACAGAGCTCGTGCCGATGAGCGTGACTCCAGTCTTGGTAGCGAATGCGTGCGAAAATGCGTTGAACTCCAGAGTTTTTAAGTGTCTTTAGTTTGCATGCATGTGCGCACACTTGTGTATTTGTTTGTGTGTTTTCCTGTTTTACGTGTGTGCGTGCTCCCAGAGGGGAAACAGGCTGTGTGGGGTGTTATCTGCTTCTACAGAGGGTGACAGCTAATCACCAACCCTGACAAACACTGGGGGAGAGGGGAGGGAAGAGAGGGGGAGAGATGACAAACGAGGGGGAGAGGGAGAGAGGAGATGGCGCTGGGCAGGCGGATTGGCATTTGAATTCCACTGAGTAACCACAGAGTGCTCCGGATCCTGTCATCACAGCCTCGGTATGGGTTTGGACCTGAGCTGGACAACCACACTGCCTCCCACCTGGCCCGCTGACAACTAATAAACCCCCATCAGTATAGGTACACACCGAGATAGGAGGCCGCTGAGAAAACATTGCGACAATTCTTGATGAGTTGAATAAATCTTTGTGTTTGCAGAGACTGTCAACAGCGGCTTTGATCTCCTACCTGCTGCTCGTAAATTCCCAGCCTCGTGGAGAATATCTACAGGAGGGTTCACTGGCAGCCTTCATGGCCGGGCAAGGCGCCTTTTTTTTTCGAGTGGTACCTTGTCAGGTGCAAAGACGCCAGCGCTTACAGTATTCGCCAACCCGCGCCATTAATCGCATCCAAAGTCTGCGCTAAATGCGTTTGCGGCCGGTTTGCCTTGCAGATGGGCTGATGCATGCTGAGTTAGTGTGAGGCGCCGGTGTCGCCTGTTGACACAGAGATCAGAGGGCTGTGAGAGATGGAGAGATGCTGTCGTGAGATGGCGGCAGGCAGGCAGGCAGGCAGGCTGCGCGGGGGGAGAGGAAGAGAGACGGCGAGACGGGAAGAGACGAGACGAGAAGAGGCTCCACTCTGGTTTGCGATGCAGAATGTTAGGTTGATGCCTTTCCCCTTAGCTGTTGTCATTTGCAGACAAAGGTAGCCATTAAACACAGCACACCAGACAGAAAACTATCATATCGTAGACGTTTATGTAGCAAATCTGATTGCCAGCATTGTACGTGCTCTCTATTATTCCTTGAGTATTTATGTTTTGACATTTTAATGGACGTTAATGACAGCTCAGTTTGATTACCAATAGCAGGACTGAAATATCAATCTTTTGTCCTAGTGGTCCAATGGCTTCTGGCCTCCTGCACGGCTTCCGGACTCCCCGCTAGAGCCGACGTGGGTGGCATTATTCGGACCAACTGGCGGCTGTCTGGGTAGCTGTGATGGGTGTCACGCTGGGGGCCTCCATACGGGGGAGACCCTCATCTGCTCACAGTGTCACACCTCTCACCACTTTGCTCTCTCTATCTGACCCTGTCACCAAGACAGAGAGTGACAGATACAGGCGGAGGGAAGGCGCGCGAGAGATGGGAGAGAGAAAGAGAGAGAGAGGGAGAGAGAGAGAGTGGGTGGCACATCCTTTTAGATACAGGCATAGCTGAAACCCTCGCTAAATAAAATCAAAGATAG
>JAOXYL010000078.1:7293083-7329645 GCA_028564955.1 Terapon puta
GAGAGAGAGAGAGTGGGTGGCACATCCTTTTAGATACAGGCATAGCTGAAACCCTCGCTAAATAAAATCAAAGATAGCTGTCAGATGCTTTTACCGAGCACACTGCTTGAGAGCACGCAAATGGCACTATCAGTGAAGAAGTCAAAGGTCCACAGCTACTCGAGAATTGAGGTTGTCATTCATGTCTTTAAGCATACAGAGTAAGCACCAGCCGTCTGTTTAATAGCTTACTATCACCTCCTATACAATGCAGATCAGATTGGCAATTATGTTATGACTAATGTCGTTTTTTTCATGTTACTTCACTCAGATTGATTTTTACCTGTGTGTCTTTTTTTTTTTTTTCCTCGCTGTGTGTTGGGGGAGTGCAGCGAGTGGAAATGGAGAACATTGCGTTGATGTATCTTATCCACAGATGGCTTGTGGTGGTCTGGTGTGGGTGACCGCATAGCATCTGTGTTGGAGTGTGCGTGCGTCTACATCTGTGTACTTGTGTTGTGTTGGATGCTAATGACAGTTGGCATTTGGCCACTATCAGTGGATCGTTAATTAGTATTGAGAGGTTTGGGGGAGAAGCACAGATTCCCCTCTATCTCACAAACAGATGTGTGTTTGATCTGCTAACCCAGCTTACACACACACGCACACACACACACACACACACACACAGTCCATCCAATGCAACTCTCTGACATATGGAAATGTCTATAAACGTGTCCCACTCAGCATACTGATATTGACAGCGATGGATCTGTCCACAGAAAAACATGAGAAAAATGTGGATTGCAGTGAAGTCTGCTGTAAGCCTGTCAAAGAAAATCATAAAGACATAAATGACAATAACAAAGAGACAACAAAAAGACAGGTGCACGTGTATAATGAGGGTGATGCACTCTCTCTTTTTTTTTTTGTAAAATATCATTAAAATATCAAAAAATACATTTCAGTTTTTGTTTGATTTTTTTTTCTCAGAGGCTGGTTTTAACTATTCTAATCAGATCCTTATTCATGAAAACAAAATACAATTGTAAAAATGTCCAAACTAAAATCTTCTGCACATTCAGAACAATTGGTGCTTGGTGGGACTAGTAATCCCCCTCCTCACATCAGAGAAAAAAATAACAGCTCAAGAAGGATCTCACTGGTGGACAAAGAGCAGTAATGAAAAGAATTTCTGTTTATTTCTTGAAGCCAACCTTTAACAAACCTCTACAAACTGGCGGACACTGGAGTAAAACATTATTATAGCTCTCACTAATGTCAGAGACTTTGTCTATTCAGTTAATTGTAGCATAGTTGTCCCGATGGAATTGCTCTGTGACCTTTTAGTAGTTTTTATTTCTTCAGCCCTTATATTTGCTAAGTGATGGTATTCTGGCTGATTAGCACACCCTTGTCCCTCCAGACATGCGCACGCACGCACACACAGACACGCGCGCACACACACACACTATTACAAAACACAATGTATTCACTCCCAGAACCCCTCTCCCATTGTTCTGCTTTATAACACTGGGAAAGGAGCATCAGTCAAGTATATTAGCTGGATCCTATTACTGTCACCAGATTGCCTCTCTGAGCCATCTTAAAGAGCCCCCAGACAAAACTTCCTGTCATGTTAATCCAAGCTTTAATAAATAGAGGGATGTGTAACCATATTCAAATAGGGGCTCCCGTATTTATGCTGACAAAGAGAGACGGGCTATCACGAAATGACAGATGAAAGTGTTTTGCATGAAAAGGAGGGGGAAAAAAAGTTTTTTATCGGCGCTCATTCTCTCCCATTCTGGGGAGAAATGTCAAATTATTGAAATGGCCTTTAAAAAAAAAAAAGCTTAAGCCTAATCTAAGTAAAACACTGCAGGTATTAGGGATGGTGGCCATTGTGAGTGAAATGAATGCTATTCAGCTCAAGCTAGCGACTCATTTCATCCCTCTTGTTCACCTATTGATATCAAAGTACATAATACACACCCTGTCTCCTGCGAGAGATTTATGTTCATCAGACCTGTGAACATTAGAGCACACCGTCATTGAGCACTTTCACCGAGTCTGTTATTTAATTTTGTTTTCTAGTTGGTTATTCAAAGGTGTCGCTCGCTGTCTCATTTAGTTAAAGCGCTGGCAGTCTCGAAGGTGAAGTAGGAGCCCCTCTCACATCCCCGGGTATTCTCGTCCGCAACAAAGGAAGCTGAAACCAACCTCCCCGATTCAAGGCCATCTCTTACGCTCACGTGTGGAGGAGAGCAAAGACACTGTTGCTATCAAAGGATAATGCTTTGCTCTCCAGGTTAATTTCCAGCTCATCGTTCCCTGACTTGAAGAGGGAAGGGGAGAAAAAAAAAAGTTAAGCCAGAATTTCACAACCGCGTATCAGTGTATTTTACTATGCTGTGCAGAGGCTTTCCATTCCATTAATAAGCTGATTTAATCTGAACATGTTTGTTCGTTCTTGCCGCCGTGTGACTGAAATGTTCCATGTTTGCTGAGGCTGCATGGGTTTCCCCGTTGCCTAGGTACATGCAGCATTATTAGCAGGCATCTCCTTTGAATTACCACCCATTTCAAAACAACATATCACCTAATGTGTTTTACATTGCATTGCACAGACCCTATCTTATTAGTAGAATGGGAATATAATGGTTCAGACCTACACAACAGCCACCGTTATAACAATATTAGTGTTTGTAATCTTCAATAACCATAATTAATAGTAAATATTGAACTGGTACTGTAAATTTAGTGAATTATAGTTTTAATATGTAGTATTAAATCTGCTGCCGTGCTGTTATTGGTATTCCTTTCACGTAACGCTATGCAGACAATTAAATAAAGACTGAAGGATGGATAGATGGGCGGATGGGTGAGCCAGCGAACAAGCTGAAAACTTTCTGAGACAGTTTTCCTCTGAATTGCTGAGGCATATCACCGACTCGCCCACAACGCTTATTTTCTGCGTGTTGATTCTGACAAGAGTTAAAAGCTTGAAAGCTTATAAATACAGACTTAGCCAGCAAGCAGGTAGGAACAATTAAACAAGCATTTATGATAGATTTTAATGGGCCTGCTTTATGCCTCAGAATGATTTGGATATGTATCTAAGAGGGTTCCTGCAGAAGGCGTAGCACCTTTCTGTGTCAGTCAGCCGAAATTACCCTTGCAATTTTTACAGCACCATAGACAATAAAAGCTGTTGCTCGCTATTAAATATTAACATTAAATAACACCAACTAGATTATAAATGCCATATGGGAATTATTATAAATTAATGACCTTATTGTCTATTAAAAAGGGCAATGTACATTATAAAAAGTTGTGTACCTAACCTCACGTTTGGCCATTCCAGTGTAATCCTCTTCGTCCTCTGCAACTCATTTGCCCATTTAAACAAACCTCCTCTCCGCCGTCCCTCTCACCCTCGGCTTCGTGTTTTCACACACCCTCCCCAAACATTTCATAGTATCCTCTGACCTTTTTCTGTCCTCCAGTCAATGCCGCTTGCAGCTATATTTACATTAACAAGGAGGAGGCAAGAAGGGGCGGATGATGTAAAACGTGTTCAGCGTGTGTGCGCGCTGTGTGTGTCTACTAGAAGAGAAATCTGATTGGCTTTCCAGGAGGAAGGACATAATTTTAAATAAGTCCTCAATGTTAAACTGTTTGCTCTAGGGCTTAGGGATTGCTCACCTCTCCAAATACTATTTTAGCTTGAAAGCACAATATTTCCCAGCCTGAGCTTTCACATGGGAGAATGAGGGAGGGCCCTGGTGCAGCAGTTTTCATGGCGGTGGCTTGCAGGCATACTCCATTCTGACAGAATGAGGAGGCACTCTGCAAGTGTGGCGGAGAGGAAAGGGGCCCTATTAATAAAATGACTCCATAATGGGTAGTTCCCTGCAGCTTGGCAAAGGAAGACAGGCGGATTGATGGACGAGGCCAAGGCCTACTTCCTCAAGCATACTGAGCTCAACTGTGTGGACAAGCCTCTGTGGGGCCAAACGCAAGGCCAGACCCCACAACTTACTGAAGTCCCATTCATATAGGAAGGAAGAACCTCATAAATGACTTCCTGTTTTGTGTTAAGAGGTCAAAGTGGCAGCTCTAAACGAGCAATGAGTCACATCTTAGCCTAGTGGAAAGCTGTCTCAGGATGCATGCCTTTATGGTATGAGAAAGAATCTTTTTTTCAAATATGCTTTGTATCACAGATGGCTGATCTGGAGGATAAGAGCAGACAGAGTCTACCTTAATTGTAATCTTACCCCAAAGTAAGAAAACAGAAAGGTAAACAAGGCTCCCTGGGTGACAGTATTACATTTGTATAATGCATAATTGGCATTACTTAAGATTACAGCCGACATATTTGCCAGAAATATGGCTTGTTTACAAGAAAATCTTGCATAAATATGCTATGATACGATTTAAACTGCTTTTTTTGTTTTGCGGCTGGCTTGGGCAGAGCTGGAGATGCGCTAATAAAATATTGTTTTGCCACAACAGTGTTACGCTCTGCCCTAACAATACAGCAGCGTCCTGAAGGCATCACTCCATCATCCTTTCATTACATTTCTTTGTAACAGTACATTGATTAGAGTGGCCTCAGCATGACTGCCTTTTTAATTGTGTATTTGCTGATCTGAAAGCTGCACAGAGCGGCGTGGTAGGATCTGTGCTAACCATTTCAACAATGCTCTGAGGCATTCGTTGACACACAAAGTTCATTGTTAGAATATACATCAGTTTGTATCACCATAGCGACCTCCTTGGATGCTGAGCAGGGGACCTCATAAATATGTAATCCTGACAGATTTGAGGAATTGTCTTCCTCAAGTGTTCCTCTCAAGCCATTTTGTTAATGTCAACATGAAGGAAAGTTACTGGAATAAGTGTTGACATTCAGCCCATGGTGTATATCATTAATGATTACATACACGAGAATTTCTGTCAGATGACTGCTGAAAAACACTCGAATCACGTTTTCCTGTCGCTCTCATTTTTCGGTAATTAGGTATAAAAAATAGATGAATAGTGTACATGAACCACTGAAGCTCATTGCCTTTGTGGTGCCGAACAGTTCCCTCCATTTGTAGTGCAGTCATATATAGTGTACTATATATTTACGATTGAATGTAATAAACGTAATGTTACATTATTTTTTAATTAACATTAATAATAAATTACAGTAATAAGTCGCAAGTAACACAACAGGTAAAGAATCTAAGGCTTGCTAGAGAAAAATTTAAAAGACATATTTACTGTAAGAAATATAAAGAGAAATGGGGTAGACAGAGCAGACAGCAGATAAGCGCCTCTTCACCCTACATCACTTTGCTTTTTCTGTGTGTGTGTGTATGTGTGTGTGTGTGTGTTGCGTTTGCACTCCAGCGGTGCATTTTTATCACTCCTGCTGAGGGTTGCCACTCATCCATTATAATAAGGAATATTCCTTTTGGGAAAGAGAGAGGTTGTGTTCCAGATTTAAACATAGCCAGCTTGGCCTCTGTTGTGGACCTGAAAAAATAGCTCCTCCGTCCAGGCTCCCGCTTAAGAACAGTGTCCCTTTTGCCCCCCTGTGTAATTGCAAGAGCTTATAGGGAGCTAAAATTTTGCCCTCTGCTCCTCGTTAAACCACCACTTGTAAAAGCGCTCAAGCGTGGATGCAGCACATTGCAGCTCAACGTTCTCAGACAATGATATAGATTTCCTCTACAAAAGAACAATTGAAAGGGTTGTCACAAATTTGTCCATTGTCACTGGGTCGCTATCATTTCTCTGTTAATTGCCATCATTGTAATAGAATATTAGATGCTCTACGCTGCAAAGGGAGTGTTGATGAAGGGGCAGTGCCGGTTTTCTCCTTGGCCGTGACCGATATTTGTCGTGATGGCAATGATAATAATGATAATGTAATACTTCATTGATCCCTGTAGGGATTTCTTTAGCCCCTGTGCCCCCTCCACAGTGACGGCATGGTGCAGGTTCAGCTACAGACCCCTGGAGGAAGACAGGCATTCAGTCTTTTGCTCAGAGCCACTTAAGGAAAACTGATGCTTGCCAACAAGGGGGCTTAAAACTGGGTCCTCCAGTTAAACAGTAGTCTCTCTACTTGCTGTGTGATTGTAGAGTAGAGTATATCAGGGTGGAAGTGTTTGAAAGTGGTTCACCTGAATTCCCCCCCACTCCCTGTATAAAAATAATATGAAAGGTCCTGGCAGAATTACATGAGACAAAAAAAATCACGCTCCTATGGCTCCACCTGCTGCTCCTAAGGCCATTTGCAAGAATCCACCACGCCCTAATCAAAACAACCAATCAGAGGATCTTGAGTAAGCGGGAACGAAGGTGGACAAACAACCATCGAACAACCAGACAATGAGAAAACAACTCGTCCCTCGTTTCCCAGCATCAGATATGACCGAGATAAGTAAGCAAAAGAAGACCAATGAGGAAACGCAAGCTAGTTCTCCCACTGTACGTTTCCTTTACATTGGTCCATCTACATATTTGGCAGCGTTCCCCACATAGCAGCTGCTGACTCACTCCCAGATAATTTACATCTGTCAGGTTACTGCTTTTATGTATCGCCGCTGAAGTCACATTTTGATGGGAGAAGTCGAATGAGTCTATTGGCTGGACAGTGTAATGAGTGTAATGTTAATCAGCACAAGCAATTCTACGCCTTGGTTTTTGGTTCAGCCACGTTTAATTGAAGTCTTTCTGTGCACTCTGATGAGAGTTTATGTTATAGGGATGCTCCAGTTATGCAGTATAAAATCTTTAGCTAAATTAACAGTTCATTATGATGTTGTCGCTTCAGTCGGACCAAGCCTTTCCCGCGACGCCATGCTAGGGATGCAAATTTCAATCAATTACCGGCCTCATTAAAAATCAATACATGATTTATCATTACAAATTATGCATCACAAAGAGCATGTTTTTTTTACATAATAATATAATTATTGTTGTCAACATACTGTCATGGTTAAATCCTAGTAAATTAGATATTTGAACATAATTTAGATCACCAATTTACAAGACCCTTCACTGAAATTTGCAATGCTCCTACTGCCTTTTGTGGCTATTCAACAAATGATGACCAGACAAGTTCAGATATTAAATACAGTAATTAATGCTGCTTGAGACTTAATTTGAGGACATAGATTAGATCGCTGACTGCAGTGATGTCTTTGGAAAGTACTGCTTGCACCCACGAATATCACTGTAAGTGAAGAGCTGATGAACTAACGAAACTAAACAGCTGCCAAACAGCCAGGTGGGCTTGCATTGGTGTTATATAGTATTGTGAGGCGTCATGCATTAACTGGTTACTCAGTCAGGGGAGTTAGCTTGTTAGCTTACTTAGTCTGTGTGCAGCCCAAACAAATGCAGCGGTAAATCCATCTGATTAATGCGATGCAAGCACATCCTCAAACCACAATTTATTTTCTGCCCATTTACACCACCACTGCCTTTCATTTGACTGATTAAATGAGTATCGGTGATTAATCGAGTACTAATTAAACTGATTGAATTAGTCACATATTGACAGAAATTGCTTGTAAGCTTTTCAGAATGACCTACTCCACCTGGATAACCCATGACTTGGTATTTGTCCATGTGAGCGTAGATCGCAGTAACCCAAAAGTGACACCAAAATTGCCCGATAACAACAGACACACTGTGCAATTCTTTCCACCTAGGTGAAAGTGAAGTTCACAGTAAGTGTTATGGATGGAGGCAAAAAAAAGAAACCTCTGTTCACCCAGTAGAACCAGCACAAAGCTCCGCCGGGCGCCAGCACAAAAAAAAACAGAGCCCAAAGCTGCAACAAAAGGATGGGTCCCAGGTCACTATCTGTGGCTCAGGTCTCCGTTCCTCTGGCATCAGATATGATCTATATCAGTGTCACCCCCAAATTGCAGGAAAGCTCCTCTGGTAGCCTTCAGCCGTGAGCTGAATGTAAATGTGCATTTGACACCTCTAAATCGCTGTCATAATTCATTTCCAGAGCTCTTAAATCTCTCCCTGTCACCTGGCACCTCTGCTGTTTTCCTGTCCAAAAACAGAGCACATTAGCCTTTATTGATGCCTTTGTCCTTTGGTACATAATTCATCATTCAGCAACCTTTATTTTGAATTATCATGTATTTTTCCCGAGGTTGTTCAAACATATGGATTGATACAGACAAAGAGGTTGCACCTGGTTTGGAATCAAGTCCTGTGCTATACGGCTATCAGCAAGTCTTTCTTTGTGTGTTAGGCCAGAATGATTTGTGCTTCACTGTCACATTGCTCCCAAGTTCACAGACCACCATTTTTTCACTTGAAGCTATCTGCATAACCTGTAAAGATGACATGTCGCCTTGTTGTTATTCAGTTCTCACTCCTAAATCAGTGTGTGCTGAAGTTTATGCAGCGTTACAGGGTTCATCTTGGGTCATCTGGTGTATGCTGCTATATCACTTTCTAATGTTGCCATGTAACACCACAAACTACCTACTGTAAACTCAATGAGCAATTCATCAGGATGTGTCAGTATACATTTCTTTAAATGCCTTAAATCAAATTAATTGATGCATTTTTTAACAGGTTCTATATTTTCTTTAAACTCAGCTCTGTAAATCTTGTCTATTACTTTCAACGGCCACAACATAGAAAAGTAATGGAGCTGATGCTACATTTCACCAACAAACATGGCTGACAAAGAAGGCAACCAGAAGTGACACCAATCACCAAAGCATGGTCACGCTTTAGCTTCTAAAATGAAAACAAATCAGACTTTGCAAAACCAAATGCAGCCTGTAAGCCTTCCAAAGCTGCAGCACTTACTCAAAGATTTATCAAACCAACCAGCGATTAGTTGTTTTCGACTGGACACTAAACGTAGCTAAAGCCATCCCTTGCTTTAATGTAAGAACCATTACCATAAATCGCCACCTTTTTAGAGCCACCTTGAAACAGCAGGAAGACAATCTGAAATAATAGCGTGCCTGAAACTCTTTTATATAATTCAGCTCATTCTGCTCAAACTCTTTCCTTCACTTACCAACCCACCCACTTCCACAGTGTTCAGTGCCTGCCAGTACAGAAAAGTTTAAATTGGTACTGCCACTACCACTTCTACCGCCACAGTCACTGCTGCTGCTGCTACTTCTACTGCCCTTACTCTTTCTATTGTTGTTGGACTGCTGAGGCCAGTGTTATTACATGATCAAAATGTCCAGTATGAAAGCTCTATTCAAAAATATTATTTTTTTATTTTTTAAAAAAAAGTTATTTTGACTAATATTTGTTTGTTTTATTATTTATTTATTTGTTCCCAACCTTGAGCATTGTTGCACGTTCATTTACTGGATATGCAGTTTCAGCTAATACCATCTGAATGAAATTGCGCTTGGGGTCAAAACAAAAAGGGGCTCTGGTATCGAATCACTGCCTTCTGAATTGTGAATAAAAGCGAAATTGCTGGAAAGCCAACAATTCACACACCTAATATACTCCTGTCAGCCCTTTTTTTTAGGAGGAGGTTATTTGGTTCAGATGTGTTTGCTACAGGCTTAGTTAAAGAGCTGCCCGGCCTTCTTCCCCTCCGACTGTCTTCTAGCAGCCCTCTCTTTTTAAGTGGTCATGGACTGTTCCAGTGCATATACCACAGTGAAATAGACTTTTGCTCTTTTCTTCATTGTCACAAAAGGCCAGGCACTTCACTGGAGTTCCCATTCCCCTTTTACATAGTGATAAGACAGCCATTATCCTTTGAACCTTTCTTTTCACCGAGCCAGGAGAAAAGGAAGAGTGAAAGAGAAGGAGGAGGAGGACAGAGAAAGATTTCTTCCCTGAGGTGAGCCTGGCCTCACCTCTGTGTGGCGGGCTTTTTTGTGAGCAGTGAAGAGGTCCTTAACCTTCTATCAGATGGAGGCACACAGTTGTGTTCTGCTTGAATAACTACATTGAAAAGCCCTGAAGCACGGGAGATGGTTCTATAGACTCTGCAAGTGGCAGAGAGAGAGAGACTGAGAGTGAGAGAGAGAGGGAGGGAGAGAGAAGGAGAGAGAGAAAGAGGGGGGGGGGCTGTATTGTATGACCTGCTGGAGTGTGACTCTCACATGATGTGCACATTCTTTGTTAAAGTGCCCATCAGTGCTTCACTGTGAATCTGTGTTCTTTGTTGTATGGGTCTCGCTGACAGGATGGTCCTCCTCTAATAATGTCACAACAACACAGTTCACACATTTATATAATACACTTCCTTTAATAGACCTCACTTCATTTTACAAAGTAACAGTCTCTCTGCTC
The DNA here is from genome assembly GCA_028564955.1 of Terapon puta. Lineage (NCBI taxonomy): Eukaryota > Metazoa > Chordata > Actinopteri > Centrarchiformes > Terapontidae > Terapon > Terapon puta. Next base: position 7,303,380 of record JAOXYL010000078.1, read on the forward strand.
CCAGGCTGTAAATGGCTTTACAGTAGCAATGCTATCAATATCGGAGTGCAGATATTTGAATGTCATGTTGCATGAAGGGCTCGGGGTGGTTGATGGCTGATGATACTGTGGGCTGTTTATTTCTTTTTTTTTTTCTTTCTTTTCTCAAGCGAGTCCGATTTCACGTGACTGTCATGTGCGCACTTGTTTACCTCGATAGCAACCATAAATTAAGTGATTATAGTTAGCCGCCTAACAAAACAAACCTATTACATGGCAGTACAGGAGTCATACATGGTGTTACTTTTGCAGGTGCTGGTGGGTATCATTTTACATTTTGATGAGTTTCATCTCACTGCTGAATCACAGAGTAGACTTCACTAAATTGTTCCTAATCAATCTCTGTCATCACAGTTGTGCTTGAAGGAGACAGGAGTCTTGAAGAAAACAGAATTTCCTCCGCTGGTCATTTTCTTGACACGTCTAGTGATGCATGCAGTAGCGACTCTTTTGGCTCTTTCTGTATTACTGATATTACATGCCAGGAGTCCAATGCTATAAATTTCTGCCCCCCACCTCACCTCTCACCCCCCCCATGTAAATGATCACAGGCTGTCAGCCTCACTTGTCAAATTAAACGTTTAACATAGTTGGTAAACATACCATTCCATCTCTGCTCAGCGCCGGAGCTTTTACACTGTCAGAGAGACGTGGAGACGTTATAAACTGTTCCTCGTGTTCAGAGGAGACTTTAAAAAAAAAAAGAAAGAAAAAAGGAAGAAAAGGATGAAAAAGTTGAATCAAAGTTCTGTCACATTTAATTCCAGGACAGTGTGATTATCTGGCCAGGTGTTTAATGCAATAATGGAGTTGTACTGCAGAAAAATAAAACAATCCAGAAGTCACTGTGCTCAGGTAATGAAATCACAACCAACTGCACTACAAATTCTAGTTATCCCACTTCCTCTCACTGTAATGTGATTTTCATTAGATCTCCTGGCGTGAGACCGAGGTTAGGTTACGTGACATTATAAATGTGTCCTTATAAAAATCTTGCTCCAGGTGATATTGCTTGGCAGCTGTATTTGTACACCACTTTCATATGTTTTCCCACTGCACAGCTTCCAGAGGAAACAGTTTGGGGAAGTTACTGACTACGAGTTATAGTACCACAGTTACTGATTTTATGCTCATATTTAGCGATGCATTTTTTTTGTACCTTCACAGTTTCACCTTTAAAGCAAATAACACAAGGTACACCGTTCACCCGCTCGTGAAACTCACTGCAGCACAAGTCAACACACCCTTACTGATAGGTTTGTTTGCTTAAAACTTAACCATACTCTGTGCAGGTCTGCTAATTTTCAACATTGCTGCAAACTTTTCTGCTGTAACTCGCTGTAGGATTTAATAAACCCCTGCTTCTCTGCCGGCGTCCACCTGCCGGCTCATTCCCCGCCCATTTCAGGTGCTGAGTTTTGTTTACTCTTTCAAGGAGTAACACTGCTCTTTGTCATCACACAGGCTCGTTGAAAGGTGTTAGAATTAGATACGCCGTGTCTATAGGTCACTTAAAATCTATACAACTGTTGCCAGCTATATTTGACAATTTGGAAATATTTTGGGAAGGTGCAAATAAAGTGCCTGGGAGCCGCATGTGGCCTGTGAGCCGTGCAATGAGTAACCGGGCCCTACAAGCTGTGCCAACGTCTTTTGTGCCAAATGTGTGGCAAGAGGGTGGCACGAACAGTGTGCCAGCGCTAGTCTGCCTGGCTGCCAGGCACTTCTCTTTATCCAATCAGACAGTTCGGCTTGAGTGAGACCCCTATTCTTGTCTCTTCCCATCTCCTCCTAAAGCTTTGTCACCCTCCCATGAAAAACACAGACACACGCTTGTGCGCACATCTTTCCCCCTGAACGGCATCAGCCCTCCTCGGTACACTGTTACATTTACCTAGAGACCATAACCAGGGAGCGAATGGTGCAGAGTGTTCCCTCTTTGTTTCTGTCTGCTCCCTAACCCTCTGTTTTTTTTGTGTCTTTTTTTTTGTTTCTTTTTTTTTTTTACTCCCAAGACAAAATCACAGTCTAAATGAGAATGCCTCACTCTGTTTTTTAAGCATTTCTTCAGAGTTATAGAAAGCAGAGTGTGTCTAGAGATCTGTTTCTCAGGGATATGTGGAGAAAAAAATCCTGTCTGTCTGTGTGTGGCTTTATTGGACATGATGAGGGATGATATTATGGCGGATGCTGCTGCCGCTGCGGCTGTGAGATGAGGAAGGATCCCATTTGTCTCACGCTCGCTTAGAGTAATGTGTCTATCTGTCACCCTCCCCGAGACCGGACATTGGTGTTCATCAAACTAAACATATTGTCCACACAGTTCTCCATTTCTTTTTCCTTTTCACTGCTTGTCATTATTGTTAATTTTTCCTCCCCATTGCCACTTTTTGCTCTTTCACATCTTCCGTTACGTCTTATCCAGACAATGAGCAAAACCACGGTGATTGCTTAAATTCTTATATCATCAAAAATTAAGAGCCACAGACAGAAAAGGAAGTGGCAACCTGACAATAATCCTGTGACCGCGGCGTCATTATGTGGGAGAAGTGCGCTGGGGAAGAAATAAGTGTAAAGCAGCGAGAATACATATTCCAAGAGTAATTACGCTGAGCAAAATGAGATGTGATTCAATGAGGAGAAGGTGACGTGAGGTACTGGCTGAAAAGATTAAGCTAATGTCAGTGCTTTTCTTGTGTCTTGCAGGTTGACGATGCCATGCTTATGTTTGATAAGACTACTAACAGACATAGAGGTAAGTGTGCGGCGCCTCCTCTCTTTCCTCCCATTTCTGCTCTGTCTTTCTGAAAGGTGAGAAAATAGTCATTTTATGTCCTTTCCCCATGAGATAACACAGAACAGTTCCAATCTTACATGATATTAGGTGTACCGTCTGTTCAACAATGGGAGCGTGTCAAAGTAATCAATAAGCTGGTGCGGTGTTTAGAATGTTTGAGCATTAGATGCCGCGCACGTGTGTGTGTGTTTGTGCGCGCGTTTGTGTGTGCGATGATGCTGGTGTGAGGGTTTCAGAGAGGTGCTTAAAGGGTGTAAAGATTGTGAGATGGTGGGTGCTGTGCAGTCAGATAACAGCATCAGATAAAGCCCAGGAGAAGCACTGACTTTATCGCTATCTCTCATCGGCCCCTTATCTGAGATGAGGGGACGTTTCTCTCTCAAGCAGAGGACTTTCCAAAGACAGGTTTCCGCCCTGCGCCACAATGCAGCGTTGTATATTTGAGCCAAGCCAAGGCCAGTCGCGGGCCAGACTTAACCACCGGTGAGCGCGTACCGGGGGGGGGCTGTCACTTATCCGGAGCCCCGGCGTGATGGCCGTTATTGGCTGCAAATCCTCACGTATGGTGCGCTAAAGGAACTTTTAGGTGACAGACCGTCCGTGGCAGCATACGTCTGCGCGCGTGTGCATGTATCTCAGAGAGCAGGAGTAGTCGACAGGCGCTGACAGGTATTTCCAACCAGGAAAAAAAAAAAAAAGGAGCAGGCACTTCTCTGTTTGTCACACCAGTCAGCTCACTTGTAGGCTGAGCTGGCATCGCACCATCTCACTGAACCGGGCTGAGCGCTGTTTTGCCATATAGATGTAAACATTTGCTTCCAGTGAGTGACTTATCCTCTCAACCTGTATAAATGTTTAAGCGCAGTTGGCTTGGATTGAAAGCTGTATTGTTTTTTTTTTTTGTTTGTTTTTTTTGTGCACACTCTCTTTCTGTATTTTCTACTGTATCTATATGCATGTGTGTAGGTGTGTGTGCTCCAGAGTGCAGAAGAACTCTTTGAGTCTGGTAAACAGTTTCTAAGTGTGGAACATGTGAACTATAGTGGAAGTGATCTATGGCTTTGAGGGGATTTTGATCTGTAGTGACAGAACCCAGTGTGAGGTCTGCTTTCAGACGAAGGCTTTTTTCTCTCTCTCTCTCTCTCTCTCTCGCTCTCCTATTTCTCGCTCTTCCCTCTCTCCCCTGTCTGCTGCACTGCCAGCCCTCTGTGAAAGGGGATGGGCGCCACGCTCGGGGAGTGTGTTAGGCGTTTGCCTTTGGGCAGCAAAATGCCCTTCAAATGAAGACAATGATGGAGAAACAGCCTCCTTGGCAATTTTTCTGATGACAGCGGACGTATTTATATTGAGTGTGACACCGAGGCAGGAGGCAGGTGCGCTGCTCTCCGCAGTTGCTGCTTTGTCTAACTTGCATTTTGATATTTTGTTCCAGTGGGAATTTGAAACAGTAGATATTTGCCGCTTTCATCTTAAAACCACAACAGGTCTTTCAGATGAATTGCATAGACCATCACAGGCCCATAAGAAAGTTTGAATAATTCATCAGAGCCATTGGTGTGATTGTGTAATATTAATAGCTCAGCTGCCCCGTGACCACAAAGGAAAGGACATTGAATACATTATCAGTGAAACCAGTGCCTGAGCCTGCGTTACCACTGCCCACAGATCCAGTGATGGGCATCTGGCAGCCTGCAGTCCAAATCAATTTCCCACCTGTGGTCATTTTTATCTTACAGATTGATTCATGAAAAAATAATCTCAGATTTTTTTCTGCAGCGCTGCAATAGCTATAAAAAAAAAGACAGAAAAAAACGCATTGTTTATTTAACAATCCAAATGTTACATGGTGCAATTCTTCTGTAACCAAGGTGCCTATTCAGTAATTGCAATCCCTGAAAATAACAGTTCACTTAGTGCCTTTAATGCTTTGCAAAGCACTACAGGGAAGAGCATATTTCTAATAACTATCGCCATTTTCCCCCTCTCTTCTTGTGAGTCTGCGATGTTGTCACACGTGCGACACTGACACACTGTACTTCACACACGTGGTTTCCAGCTCACATATGTATTGTAACCAAACCTGCTCTGACCTAAACCCCCCCTCCCGAAGCACAATGTCCCCAAAGTGAGGAGGCATGATTACCGTGTATTAATTTGAGCCTGTGTGAGGTAAAAAAAATAATGCTTAGGTTTCCACAAGCAAATTAAACACACTGTAGAGAAGACAGCACCTCATTACAGCACATTATGGAGGGGCATAGAAGTTAGTAAATGTGTTCCTCCGAAACAGAAAGGGCTGAGTATCCAAGGTGAAATTCGCAACAGCTAAGGGTGATCTTCTGTTAGGCCTGCTGTGGCACACCACGACTTCACCTCATTTGAATGTTTTCTCTGTGCCGTATTCTTTTTCCCATTAAGTGCCCCCCCCCCACACACACACACATAGGCACTGTATTGTATATTACTATAATGCATTGTATTTTGTCTGTTTATTGCGTATGAGATGCATGATCGACACTTGATCGTAAGTGTGTTTTCTTTGGGGCTGTGTTGAATTGGATAGAGGACAAACGTCACACTCCACTAGTAGCAGCATTGTCCTTCAGACGTTCCCTGCGAGGCTGGCGAAACGACAGCCAGAGGAGACATTCTCTACCCTTCTCGTTTTCTCTGTACTTTTTCCCCCCCCTTTTTTTTTTCTCCCACTCTCTATCTCTCCCAGTCATTCAGTCTCATTCTTTCCCCCCCTTTTCTTTTGCACGGTCTCACTATTTCTGTCCCCGCACCGTCTCTCCCCACCCTGCCTGTCTTCGCCCATCGCTCTCCGTTTCTCTCGTCTTTCTCTCTCTGTCTCTCCTGCTAGAGGACATTCGCAGTAAGCAAAGCTCCTCACAAAGGCACACGCTGCACACCATCTCCTTGGCATTTAAAGGAGTAGAATACGGCCAATTGTGTTGGAAATTGAACTCTCTAAAGCCTCCCTTCCCACTGCAGCAGTTCATTGTGGGTGAGTTCAGTGTCTTTGGTGAGCAGCTTGGGCTGTCCAGAGGTTGATGCCAGAGGGCGCCTATTGTTCCACGTTCTGCTGCAGTGTCCCCGCCACCCCGCCTCCCTTCAACCTCTCCTTCCTCCCCTGACACTCATTTTGTGACAGAAAAGAGACATTTCAGGAATGTGTGCGTTTGTAATCAACATTTGCGGCCAGATACTCTTGGTTTGCGCCCCCTTTTTCTCCCACGGTTTGTTCAGCAAGCGCAGGAGGTCCAGACTAAGGTGCGAGCGCGCTCCAAAACGCTGGCCGTGTTCTCACCAGCGCAGCAGTCGCGGGCCACACATATCAGTCGTCATTCCCGCCGCCCTCGACATGACTTCACATGCCACCCCTGGATGACAGGACGAGCTGTGCGGGTGGGAAATAAAAGCTTTTGGAATAGCCCTGAGTCAGAATCATTCTGTCATCCGTTGCACACTCCCGTCCCGGAGGCTGACATTTTATCTATGATCTAAGATGTGATTTTACTGTCAAACACAATTGGTAGTGCCAAGGAGAGCGTTGCTGAGGTGAAGAAAAATGGCATCTCATAGAGGAAGGGATGGAGGCTGTGATGAAAGAGTGGCAAGTGTCGTTATCCGCCAAAGCGTTGGGGTTTGATTTGCAAGTAAAAAGGTACAGTGGAAGACAGATGAATTCTTTGTCTTGCCGCTCATACGCATCCTTTATTAAGTGATACTCTGCCCCAACCATAATTAGGCCTCTCCTCTTCATCAACACCATCTCGCCGTGGCATAAATCTACGCACATAATCCGCGCAGAACGTTTTCAAGGGGAAATACATAGTATAGATATGCACTTCCTCTGATTTGATTATTCACAAGCAAGCTTCTCAGCATCACGCCTAATCCACACGAATCCAAAAAAGATAAGTATATACAATGCAAATTAGTGCATTGCAATCCCAATGCTAAATTACACTCTTACGATTATAAGTAGCTGATTAATTGGGTCAAAACTGCACGCCACGGTGGCTGTTTGATTCACGCTCTGCAAAAATCTGTCCTGCTAAAGATCAGCGTCAGCCCCGCATTTTTTTCTCCAAGTTTTCAACAAGTTTTTAAAAAAATATTGAAGGTGGCACCTATAGCTGCTTCGTCACACATTCTCTCTCACCTTTTTAATTGCCCCATTAAAGAAAGATGATGAAATCCTAGTGTAATTTCTTTGGTATTGTTTTACAATAGTTTGTAACCAGACGGCACCCATTAGTGTAGCTTTATAATGACTGTGTGACTGATTGTAAGCCAAATTCCTTCTTTATTTGAATGATGCAAGTAATAGTAATGCGCAACAGTGTTGGGGACCAGGATAAAGAAACGGGGGCTGGATTGTTTCAGTCACAAGGCTGCTTTGTATGAGAGAGCCACTGAGCGAGCCACATATTAGAAGCCATGTTCCTGGAGAAGAAGGGGATTCTTGGTTTTGAACAAGGACGGGGCCAAGGCTGTGTGAATTTGTGTATAGCCACCCCCCCCACCCCACCGCCCCCCTCCTCCCCTTTTTTTTTTTTTCACGGGCTTAAAGGGCTGGTTTTCTTCTTGGCAGACAAACAGAAGACTGCATTGTGTGTGTCTGTAATCTCTTTACCTGGATTGGCAGCAAAGCCGGCAAGTGCAGCTCCCAGTGTGGAATTGGCACTGAGGAGTCAATGTCACACTGAGCGAGCCGCCTTCCAAACAACCAAAAACTGGTTGTGTGTCTGTGAGACCGTTTGTGTTGTAGACAGCATGCAGCCCCTGCCTCCCCCCCACCACCACCACCCCCAATTTGTGTCTTTGTTCATTTTATAGGTGAATTTTACAGCCCATGCTCAGGCAAGGCAGACAATATTCCCAAGCTTATGAATATGCAACAGTCTAACTTTCTAGCAGTATTATTATTTAGTGGTTGTGTGTGTGTGTGTGTGTTTGTCACAATTTCAAAACTATACTTTATAGACCAAAAGTCTCTGCCCCAGGATACACAAGCTGGTACAGTAACAAAGGCTTGAGTAGTATAAGGTGTCATTATACACCAACTATTTGACATAAATTCGCCTCTCCCGCCTCACTGGGTGAGAAGAAAAAAATAATTGGCCTCATTATCTTTCATCTCTTTGGCATATTACATTCATTATTTTATACAAAGACTGCCAGTATGAGTCCTGTAACCTGGGAAGCAGAGCTGCGCCTCCACAGGTTAACTGTTGCTCCCTGAAAAGCCCCAGTATTTGACGTCACCACAATGCCTCATCAGCCACCGGTGCTGGGGATTGAACATGGCCGACTGAGCAGAGGATGTCTGTCTGCAAAGTGATTGCTGGCTCATTGACTGAGTAGGAGAGGAGGGCAAAACGGGAGTGGGGGGAAAGGAAACAAGTACAGTCAGAGAAGAAATAGGGAATGGAAAGAAGAGGATAGAGAGAAGGGCGGACTGTGCGCAAGAAAAGCGGGACCAGTAGAATGAAGGCATGGTGAGGGAGAAAAAGGGAAGGAAATAAAGAAAAAGGAGAGTGCCTCAGTGGGAAGCCTCCCCCTGCTGGCTCCTCTGGCTGGAAGCTGCTGCCGATGGCTTCAAAAGAGCGCCAGGCAGTCTAGGCCTCCGCTTCTAGCAATTAGAGATCACTCCAGCGGATGCCTCCTGGCCAGCCTGCAAATCCCTCAAAAATACCCTCTGATTACTACTGTAGGACACAGGCTGTTTACCAAATGGATCTAGCACTGCTGAGAGTGAGGTTTGATAATGCCTCCTTTTGTTCAGGCAAGAGAGGGAGCAGGGTCATTTGGGTTTTAAAGATGGCGCGACTTCAGAGATGAATTTCCACCAAGAGAGGGAAGAAAAGTTAACCAGTTCTTTAATTTCTTGTCCAAATGGCTCTGCCGAGCTAATGGCCAGAGCAGTTTTTACAAGGAAATAAAAAATAAAACAAAAAATAAAACAATCTGGCGTCAAATACAGTATCGTTTCCCCAGCTCTTTTACAAGGGCCGGCTCCTCTTTGACGGTTGATATCCTCCACTGCCAATCCCTTTTTAAACAGCGAAATCCCTGTTGGTTCCACGGGAGTTGTAGTGTTTACAGATCGCAGCTCCTCTGCGCTCTGCGACTACTTTATAGCGGCGCTGATGCACAGTAAAACAATCAGCCGCCGTGCCTGACTTAACTGATTGACAAAGCATTCGCATCAAGTGGAATCAGATAGTCCCGCACTTTCCCTTGCATCGCCTCAGCCCTTCAACGCGAGCTGACATATTCCTCATTGTATTCTCTCACCTTGACAGACCTGATATTAGCGATTAGTGTGAATGTCATTTAAATGGCAGAGCTAATCACACACTCTGGGTCTACCTCCACCTGAGGCCCCCCTCGCCTAGGTCTAATCACAGTGACAAAGGAAATGATGTGTTTAGCCACTCTTAATAACTGCTCCAGCTCATCAGCTCCTAGGCGAGCTGGCTTTGTGGCCGACCTGCACCTCGACAGGGAGGCGCGGCGTTAAAAACGGGAGGGTCGGGAGGGGGGGGCGGCCCACGGGTCCTGGTCCTTCCTCTTTAGGATTGTTTGTTGTGATCCGCTGTCCTGACACCAGTGACCCAACAGACTCACCCCAGAGTCAACACAGGCATTACAGTTGTAGCAGTGTACATTCCCGCCACTAGCCTTCAATGAGTCCAATGAGAAGGGCTTGACAGGTGGGTGATTAAACGGTAGAATCCTCCTCGACTTCACCTGTCCATTATCTCCAGTCCATTGCTGACACCTGCCCCTCTATCAATGTTGCTATAACAGTGTGTGTGTCTGTGTGTGTCTGTGTGTTTTTAGGCTCTAGTGTACCCCGTAGTCCAGATGGGTTTGGTTTTGAATTAGAGTCTGCTGTGCTGGCCCTGCATGGCCATTGCAAGGGGAAGAAGGATGAAGGCAGGAGATTGTGGAAGAAAGCCTGGGGTTTTAATCTCTTCCCCATGTTTATCTCACCACCAGGAGACAAACCATGTGCCATTAAAAACATCAGCTACTCCCACTGGTTGGCTGCACGGCCGCACCTCTGAAGACGTTTGAAGGACAAAATGAAAGGGACCCAAAAAAAAAAGAAAAAGTGCAGAAAGGCACATTTGTGTACGATAGGCATAGTCTGATTTCATGCCTGTGTATGCATTGGAAAGCCATATTGATTAGAATTTGCCTTGGATATGCAGTATAAGTAAATGGAAAGACAGTTTGTTGTGCACAGAGCGAATCCACACTGCATATTTGCAGTATATATTCTCTCTTAAATGCGGAAGAAGAACTTATTTGAACAAAAATAAGCAAACATCTTTGGCCTCAGCTGCCACGGGGAATCTGTCTCTTCAGGAAATGAAAATGCCAGCGTGGAATTGTCATCATATTGAGAGTTAGCCAACCTATGACCTTGTAATACCCCCACAGCTTCTCTATTTGTGACCTGCTGGATGCTCTTAGAAAGTGAAACCATCGGGGAGGATCTACTGCTCACATCATCATTCTCAGAACACCTAATAGTGGATTTACGAAGGTTAAACCTCCTGTGAGATTGCAGCCGCCGTGACCTGGAATACTGAGTTTACATCCACTCTCACACGCACGCAGACACACAATGCAAGACACATGCACATACAGGCGCGCAAGTTCGTTTAAAATTACATTCAGCACAGACAAGCTCACCTTAGTCTGGATAATATGTAGTTGTTTTTTTTTTTATTTTAAAAAGGCACGGCAAGATGTTCACATAACTACAGGAGTATTGTTTTTACATCCGATGTGCATGAGACTGTTACAGAGACAGACAGGGGAAGTGGAAGCTTCCCTCTGCATTGTCCCCTGTATTTACAGCCTGATTGGTGCCTACCCAGGCGTCTTACAGCTGAGCGCAGCACATGAGGGAATTAGCTAAGTGTCTGCTGTGCAGTGTTAGTAAAATATGTCGCTTCTTGTCTTGGTAAGATTTTTAAAAACATGCTGATCACATGGGCCTGTTTTTGATAGCTCTCACGCCCACAGATGCATCGCAGACGCATCTGTACTCCCCACAGTTGTCCTTTTTTTAGAACAGTACATCGTTTTTTGAGAGATTTTCAAACCAGTTGTTATTGGATATTTCTTGTCAGATTAGATAAAAGAGAAATGTGGGTCCTTTTTTTAGGTAAACAGTAAATGTTTTATTTTGATTCCATTGAAAATTCAATAGTTGCAATAGTTTATGGATGTAATAGTTTACTGATAGACTTACATCTGCTTTTTTTTCAATACTGTGTAATAATGGATGTTCTCTTTATTCGCTTTATACTTTAGAGGCGTAGGAGATTACATATAATTTATATAGATGGCATTTAAAATGAGCCACTGGTGTTTCCCTGAAAAAAAAACCACTATGCAATTATTTCTCCTCCTTCTATTTATGAAAACATAGTTGGGGGGTGTTTTGTTGAACAGTATATCTTTGAATTTTAACCAGTCACATTATTTTTTTCATTTTTATTTTTTTCCAAGGAAAGAGTTTCAGTTTAACCACAATATAAGCTATCATGCTCCAACAAAAGAGGAGAACGCGAAACTTACCGTCAAATCTCAGCGCAGTCGCTTTGAAGTTAGTGTTTTTGCTGTCCTCCTTTTAGTGTAATGGTGGTCAGAATACACCAACCCACACGGCTGAAAATCACAATCAGCTGCTGAGCCACAGCAATCACTTCTCACAGAGAGATTGCAAGCTGAATTAGATTACATCACCTCCAGTCCAGGCATCTAATCTTAGATTAAAGGGGAAAAGAACATTCTCCTGTGTCTTTCTTATATCTTACATCTTTTTTTTTTTGTTCTTTGTGCTTTGAGGGTCAAACTGAGTGTCCTAGTATTTAACCAACATGCCAGTCATCCCTCATTTCAAAGCTGTTCTCCCACCTCCGCTCCATATTGGCATGCCAGCGTGACGTTTGATGTTTATTTGACCAACTTTTACCATATTGCCCCTACTGTACTTTCCCCTGATTGGCCTCCCACAGCCCTCCTGGTTTACCACTTAAACAGTAGTAGGAGGCTCTTTTGAAGTGGAGGGGCTTTTTATACAGAAGCAGCCAAAACAATCATAGCACTGCAGGGTACATCCTGGCACTGACTGGTATGTTGCCAGACAAGATAGAGTTGTGCTTTTGTGTGTGTTTTTTTTCTTTCTTTCTTTTTTCTTTTTTTTCTAAGTGCGTAGCTGTAAAAGGCAGCAAAAAGAGCAATTTTGTCCGCCGTCATGAACAATGAAGCATCGGTAATAAGCAACGACTCAGAAGGGGCACATGGTGTCTGTCCCCATATTCACCAGCAGCCTTCAGGCTGCTTCATGTATTTGTAAGAACTGGGAACTTGACGTGTCTGAAACCGACGCAGGAACACGCTAAAACCATTATATAGCAATTTCCTCAGACAGACAATAAAGATGCATTTGAATACGGCGAGCTCCTTTACATCAGGAGCGACGACACGTGGTTTCTGTGATGGTCAGTTATGAGTGTTTTGTATGTGTGTGTGTGCAGGTGTGTGTTTGTGAGTGAGTGAGCGTCCCTCCTCACTGTAATAAGGGTTGCCTAGCCAGGCGTAAGTGTCAGGGTGGAGATGCCTGGCTCATTAGGTACCATGGCAGGATAATGTATGAACAGAGCTCGCAGAGGGAGAGTGAGCAAGAGAGAAGGAGGCAAGCGGCCATTGTTCTTTCTCTTCTCCCTCTTCTGTCTCTCCCTGCTGCCTCCTCCTCCTCCTCCTCCTCCTTTTTTTTCCTCACTGCCTGTTTCGTCTTTGTGTGCGCGCGCCTGGGGATATTTAGGCTCCCTGGTCACATTATGCCCTGTTTTTTGATGCAGAGCTGCCACTCCTTGGGTTTATACCATTTATTAATAAATGAATTTATTTATTGGTTTATTAAATTTAATTCATTACGTCTTGCATGATGCTTGTTTTGCGGCTCTGTCGCTCGATTGACAGGTTGCCAGTCATGGTAAGATTCCATATCCCATCGGCGTCATGCAGCAGCACGTTGCTAATTGAGTTGAATGCGTAGCTCGTCTCTCCTCAGTGAATCCATCTGTCGCCGTCTTGTCATCAGTTTGTTCGCACTTGACAGGTTCCAAGTCGGTCTTTGTGTGTTTAACTGTGCGCTTCTGTGTAGGTGTGCTTTGAGTTTTTATTTATGCACGGGAGTGTTTGTGCATGCGTGTGTGTGTGTGTGTGTGAATGTGTGTAGTACAATGCCATATAAAATGGGTGGCTGCCTAGGGGCCCATTCTCTGTGTGATGTGCCTTGCCCCGCTGTAGAGTCCCACAGAGAACAAGCCCTCAGCCAGCCACCCTCTTTATATGACATTGTCCACACATATTTATACCCAAACAAAAAAAGCAAACACCAAATCTCAGTGGATATGCACGGGCGCAGTACATAATGATGTGCAATAAATCTGAATTTGTGAAATTATAGGGGTCAGGGATGACATCTGACATCATTAGACTTAGTTTTTTGGCTAATGCAGCGTTCCCCGGCACACCCCCCACCCCCCACCCCACCCTCACAGCTGTAAGAGACCCCTGACATGGCAGCCCATCAATAGTTCATGAGGTCACAAAGGAATGCATGTGGGATGATGATATGATTAATAAGCCTCGTGCCCGGTTGCCTTTGTTTGGATTTGGCCTCCATGGAATTGGCAGTGTAATTGGAGAGAGATGGAGAGAAAGGGTTACTGTTTGTTTGTTTGTTTGCATGTGCCTGTGCGTGCTCATTCATGTGGGAACCACACGGCCGTGTAAATGTGCGCTTTTGGTCCTGATCTATATTGGGCTCGTGCTTAGAGAGGCTGAACTTAAAAGGCCGCGTGGCTGTGTGATGTGTTCTCTCCATCAGTAGATAGATGACGTCTACAGTGTATTTTACCGCCGCACCTTCATCACTGTCTTTCATCGCTGCTGCCAGCCCCTCTCTGCTCCCCGCTCTGTTCTCTCAAAGTTGTGTGTGTGTGTGTCTGTGTGTGCGTGTGTACAAGAAAGATAGAAAGAGAGACATAAAGAGAACGCGAGCGTGTGTGAGGAGGAGAAGGTGTGCATCGCCGTGTACGTTGATGGCACTTCACACAGCAGCGTGTGTCCTGGCTTTGATACAGTACGAGCGTGCTGTAAGACTACGGCGAATAAAGACGACGCGCCGTTTGAAAGAGGAGGTTCACTGCGCTCCTCTGTCAGCAAGCTTTGGGAGGGGATTCTGTCTAGAGGAGAGCCTTGAATATTTTGTAGGCCTCGAGTGTTTCTGTATACCTCCAGAGGCAGCTTTCCTGTCTGCCTGTGCTGCGCGAGCGATTGTGTCTCTCCGTGTTTGTGTACTTGGAGCACGTGGGAACCAACTCCTTACGCGCTACAAATGTGCAGCTGCCTTATCGCCAATCCCGCCTTTCACGCTTACGTGAACTTTATTATAACAGATACTTGCGCACACTCGGAGGGTTGCGGGCGTGCATACGGGCGCGCACACACGCAACCACACGTGCGCAACCCATCTCACCAAACTGCAGTTGCATCAAAGGCAGCTGTCTCTCATCTCGCTTTATCTCCGTTATCTTTTCCTCGCTTTCTCTTCGTCGCCTCTGTCACTTCACACATTTTTACCCCCCCCTTTGCTCATTCCCTGGTGCTTCTCCCTCTTTGTTTCCTACCCAATCTCTTTCTCACCTTTGCCTTTCTCTGCTCTACCTACCTGCCAGGGAGATTCTTCTCCAAAGAGAAGTGATGTTTTTTGTTTTATTTTCATCTCCCATTTCTGGAGAGTTCACTTTTTTTGAAATGCCGCCTCAAAGGATCCATATCACAGGTTCTTCTCTGTCCACCAACCTGCAAAACCTAGTCGTCGCCCCCCCCCCAACCTGCCCAACACACACACACGCACATACCTCCACCCCCACCCAATCCATCAGACAGCAGTAGCAGCAGCCAGCCTCACCGACTCCTGCCTCATTTCTCATAAATTAGTCTTACCTCTCACACACTTTCTCTTTTGTTTCTTGCTCTTACTCATTCCATTCTCCCCATGCCCTCTCCCGCCTTCCATCTCTCTCTGGTCCTCACATTTCATTTTTCTTCCTACAAATGCCACACAGCAGTCCCTTAAGAAATGTCATTTCTGTCTTCTCCTTTTGTTCTGTAATTTCTCCGTGTCCATCCTTTTCTCTTGGGAATTCATTTATCGTTAGCTGTTCTTCTGTCCCCAGCTCTCTGATCTCTCTGTCTCAGTCTCCCTCTCTATGTCTGTCTCTCTGTCTTTGTCTCTGACACTCCCCTGTCCCATTTCTCTCCTTCATTTTCATTTTCTCTCTGTTGCACACAGTAAATTCTGTGCAATTGTGAAATGCCATATATGTCTTTTTAAAAGAATCAGTTTTCTTGTAAATTTCCATGCTTGCATGCATAAATGTTGTTATTGTCAGTCAGCCATTTCCCTCATTTCCCCCCCTCATGTCTCCTTCAGTTGAGTTTTGTTCATAAAAAAATTCAATTCAAAGCAAAGCAAGGGATCCAACTTGGATAAAGTAGTCAGTGCGGTTACTGTAAGTCTAGCCCATTTCCAGCACAGAAATGCGTCACTTACCAAAGCATGTTGGTGGTTTTATGTAGTATAGTGTTTTTTTTATATTTCTTGTTCTAAAACCCTGATGTAAAAAAGTTAGACAGAGTTAGATATAGTTAGTTAACTTGCATGTGCTTCAAACCACACTGGTCAGAGCGATGACCAATGAGGAGTTTGGTAAAGCAGTGTTGGCTACTTTCCCACCGTCTCTCTTGCAACAAAATCAATGTACCGACTATTAATTTCAGTTATTTCATAAATTACTCTATATAGTCTGAACACTTTTCATATTTAATCTCTAAGAAATCCAATCAGGATGTAGGATTTTTTTTTTTGTCAGACTTACCACCGATCAAGATTGCAAATTAGCATCCGCACTCACTTTGCATAGCCAGCAAACACAGGGAAAAAAGTCATTTTAGCCCAGAACAAATGTCAGTTATCTTTCCCCTCTGGTATTTGTGAGATAATCCTTGTCACAGAGAGACGCTCAGATCCAGCGTGGATGCTTTAGAGAAAATTGGTAAGATGTATCACAGAAATTCAATGCTTCAAATTTGATTCTGATTCTTCTGTGCAGGGTAAGGCATCACACGCTGCACACATTCTCCCAAGTGGTCAGAGAACCAATTTGTTAGGCCTCTGACAACAGACGAGCTGGCTATATGAGAACACACAGGTCTTAGCCCTGATGTTTAAATGCATTTGTCAGATTTGTGGGGACCAAATTTATTTATGTTCAGCTGACCAGCGTTTTTTATTCTGGGCACCAAAATGCACAATTTCAACCCGATGTCTCTGGTGTTGATGTGCAGTCGCTGCTTTTTGGTGACTCTGACGAAGAAACTTGATCGCTGGATCCGTGTTAAAAATGTTAAAAATCCAATTTAAGGTACCTCGTATCTTATGTGGCTCCAACATGCAGCACTGGTGAATCTTTAAGGTGAAGACTTTATGCAGCACCGCGATATAATGCCTCCACTCTCTTTTTCCAAGCCTGTTTTTGTCGAACCAGAAGTGACTCTTCCCCGGTGGATCTCAGCGAAAAAGATTCCACTTGAGAACAGTTCTCTGGCGTGCAGGCATGCAGGCACTTGTGTTCCATCAAAATGCTAATAATATCATCTGCAATATCCAGGGCAATATTATTGTAGTGCTAATTGGTGAAAAAAATTGTTGATGGGAGCACCTGCCCTCCCCACTACTCAATTATTTTTAATTACAATGGCTGAAATAAAAGGGAACAAATTGTGTAATGATCAATGTTTCTTCAGCGAGGTGACAGTTTTGCTTTAGCACCGCCATGTGCGGCTCATTTAGATGGCAGGGAGATACTTGTGTTTGAGTCGAGCAGCACTAAGTGAATGTGGGCCCTCAGGAGAGGAACTTCTCCTCTCCTTGGCTTTATGCGGCATGATTTATTCATCACACCACATGTCTGTAGAAGTGGTCTTTGGGCAATTCACATGTGCTGATACGTGCTCCTTGTGGTTTCACAACCTGAGAAGGTTGCTTCGTCATACATGTGCAAGAAGGAGAGATAGTGTGTGTGTGTGTCGGGGAGGGGTATTAATTGCTGGAGATTCATTGAATAAGTGGGAGGGAAAATCCCTTATTTTGAAACAATCCCTGTCTTCCAAATTGTCAAATTGACTTTTTCCGCAGCAGTGGCTAGTGAGAGGGGGTAATTAATAGCTTCTTTTTGGGAGTTCTTTCCTAGTATGTGTCAGTTTTTCTGGCTGCCTTCAAAGTGATAATGCTCGCCGGCTGTTGCCCCCGGGGACTGCTCCGTCTTATTAACTTGTCTTGGGAGACGGGGCTGCTTTACTGCCTGCAGGGATGGAGAAGGACCACTAAGTCGTGCGCTGTCTTCTTCTGCCCCAAACATTCACCGCTCACTGTATTTCTTTGTGTTCACATGTGGATGTGTATGTGTGTGTCTGTGTGTGTGAGCGAACTTGCATTGACACAAGAAGGGAATAGTTAAGCAGTCAAGAGATGGTGATTAAATATAATCGCTTAGTCTTTGTGGTGGATCATATCTGCAGTCAGATGCCTCGTTTGACTACACAAAGTTGTTAATGTGGCGTTAAAGAGGGTAGATCCGGAAAGGAAAGGCAGGTTTTGAGTAATGATGCACTGATCTAACTAACTCTCTCCCAATACCGAATCCAACACCACTAAAACTGAGTACAGATCTGAAACCAGCACTCTCTCTTTCTTCACATTTAAAATCTGTAAACCTCACCATGTGGAATCATCTTTATGTAAAGTAACCTGAGTCAAGGGATTGCCGTGCTACTAAAAAATCTACACTGGCAGCCTGCCGTGACTGAATTAATGCAACTCATAGTGGAAACACTACACAACTGATGACATCGACAAAGAAACTGTATTCAATGTGAATCAGTCACATCGTGGCAAACACCTGATCTGTTAAATGACGTCAGTATCAGTTCAGGCACGGGCCTGTATAACAAGCACCTGACCAACTTAACGGCTACATTCACATTCCTGGGGTCACTCTTTCCACGTGGAGTGACCGTCATTGAGATTTTATTGAGGATTTAAGTGCACACATGGGTATGCAGCAGGTAGGCATGCAGACAAACTAATGACAGTCAGAGAGGAAAAAATTGCAAGGACAAAAGAATGTGCACAGGCACAGACCCCAAACAAACAATGCAAACCCTAAATTCTGACAGGAACAGAGCAGTCACATGTATCCGTTGTTGCATTCAGCCTCAAATTGTCCTTGGTGCCTCTGGAGCTTGTCTGACCAGTAGCTATTACATGTTGCTAGCTCTCGATCCCCCACTCCTTGCACTAAGAGGATGCTTTCACACCGCACTTTTGCCTTCTGTAAGCTGTTGTCACGGCCGTGGTGTCGTATGTACGGGGAATAGGATTGGCACAGACCAGCAACATGACATGTGAAAAGAAAACTATCCAAGACGCTTGAATAAAAGTGCATCTTAAAGGTGTGTGTGTGTGTGTGTGTGTGTGTGTGTGTGTGTGTGTGTGTGTGTGTGTGTGTGTGCGTTATAACCCAAAATGCCAGATCAGGTATTTACTTACCTTTTTTTTTTTTCAAGCTGACCCTGTTAGTTTTCATATGTGGCTGCTTTTTCATTGTTATTTATATGGGAATCTTTCATAATGCCACTTCTAATAAAACACAAAATCATCTGGTACTCTGGTTAAAGTAGCATTCTCCTGAGCAGGAGGAAGACGGATGGTAGGCGTCTGCAGCGCAGCCTGTTAATTCCCACACATAAAGTCTGACTGAAATGACACGATATATGGGGAGAGAACTGTCGCGCGGCATTGGATTTAAAGTGGCGAAATGCGAGAGCGAACCTCCTCGCCGCTATTTACTTAATGTTGAGCTGAGTTTGTATTTGCAGAGAAAATCAATCTTAAAAAGATTTACCAAATGTAGACAAATTAGCCGGCATAAATTAGCCAGAGCATATTCATTATGCCCGTCTCTCAGTGGAATACGGCGCTCACTGCAGTGTCTTTATCGTTTAACTGCGCCATCATAAATGTAATCATGTATTTTATCTTGAAGTCTCAGATGGTGATAAACCTTGCCTCTCAACTATTTCATCGTCTCTTCCAGTGTGCGAGTGCATACCTAAATATTAAGAAATGATGGCGTATCTTAGTGAATTTGAGCAGAGATATTCCATTTATTCTGGTTAGCCCAACCTCAGTTTGAGCCTCTCCGAGCTCATTTTTCAAACCACTTCTCATCCTGCTCGTGTTCAGCTTCTGTGTTATTGTCCTGTCTTTCATGCATCAATAGATGGATTATTATACATCCTTATTTGTAATTGGAGGGCAGGTTAGACAAGAGGATAATTAAAATAGTGTGTGTTGCTACTCCATCTATTTTCTGTTACTGTCTTGACGTGTGTGGCTCGGTGTGTTTCTGTGCCCTCCTTTGTCCTCCAAGTTAATGTTGTTGATGTGGCACTTAGTGAGGACACGCAGACTTGCTGACAAACACACACGCCAACACTCCCACGTACACGGTTATGGAAGAGCTTACTTATCTGCCAGAGGGGATGAAGCGGTGTTATGCACTTATTATACGGTAAATTATAATGTTATTCAGGTTTAGATTCATTTGGGGTGTTAAACACGACTTGAGCGAGGGAGAAAAGCAGTGCTGGTTTGTCATTAGAGAGAAAATGAACAACTATTTTGACAATCAATGATTTGTGGTGTGTTATTTTTTGTAGAAATGTGCCAAATATATGTTGGTTCAAGCCACAGAAATGTGACCTTCTTTTAATCATTATTTTAGTTTTAATAGTTTTGGGTTTTGGACTACGGTGTGGACAAAACAACCTGTACGTATGGCTTTGGGAACTTGTGATGGGCATTTTTCCAATTTTTGTTTCCTAAATGAGTCCATTAGTGAAGAGAAATTTACATTAACATTAGCTGCTGCCAAAAGCAACAGACTTGCATTGTCAAGGGCCTGGTTGTAACTGAGACGCCATGTATAAGCAATCTAAAGCTAGAGGTAGCCACAAAAGGATTATTCTTTCCTCGGGAAAGCTCATGGTAGCAGTGGAGATAATGTTAGAGCTCAGACAAAGGACAATATTGCATGGGCTGACAGGTTGGGTTCCCAGCTGGCAAAGGCTGACCATACTAGGGTAGTAGTATTGCCTCCAGCAACAGGAAAATTGGAATGACTGTGGCAAAGTCATGGATACAACAACCAAGGCGCGAGCAGGGAGCCATGTGTTTGTTTCCGTGGGTCTGGAGGCCAGTCCTCATTATAGTGGCTGGTAAAATATTACAGTTCGGCTGACACTGTCTAAGTGAATTGTCCAGAGCGGTTTTGACAGCTAGTGGAAGGCAGGGCTAGATTATGATGGATGATGACAACAGGGGTGGTGCAGAAGGAGCATTGATGTGTTTTGTTGCTCATGCAAGAACTAATGCGTACACCTAATGTGGGACAGTTTGGGCGACGGCGTGCACGCACACACAAGCGGGGACGCCTGATGGGTATGTTAAAATGTTGTTCAAACTGATGTTGCAATTTTTCATACCTACAGAATTCATTCAGGATCCTGTCTTCACTAGCCTCACAGGAAGCACTGGAAAAAAAATCATTATTGTGGTTTTCCATTCCATCTGCCTTTTTTTTTTTTTTTTTAATACTATCCCTGTGTTATTCACAGTTGGGGAGACTTATTCACACCCAAACAATTAGATTTCATTGCTTTCTTGTTTTCCTATCAGCACGGTTTCATTTCATGAACATGAATATTTCCGCTGGCAAGTGAAAAATGAATGTTTGTTGATGAAGAGTTGATCGCAGTCTTTCAACGCTTCGGCCTCCTTTTTTCCCCCCCCCAACATAAAAAAAAGGCTGTGTAAAATTTTCAAAGGCGATATCAAAGCGTGTAAAAAAAAAAAAAGTTGCTTGTTTTTGTTGGTCAGAAGTGAACAGCTGCGCAAGACTGCTGACCACCACACGCTGTCTCAACTTTTCGGAGGTCAGAATTAAGCGAACTCATTGCCCGCGCACATGTGCACTGTGGAAGCAATGAAGTATTCAACATAGGGGATGAAAAGCACACTGAGAGAACGCTGTGAAGATAAGGATGTGTGTGTGTGCGCGTGTGTGTGTGTCAATATATGTAACGCCCGGGCTTTCAAGTTGTGTGTGTTTATGCAAGTCTATGTAGAGAGAAGGAGAGGGAGAATGAGCCTTTTATCAGATGGCTACATCTACCATTTTAGGGTGAGTGTGAGTAATGGACACCAGCACTAGAGTTGTAAAGGACTGAGTCTGAATCCTCTCCACTTGATACCTCTCAAGGTTTTACTCGTGAAATTCAGTAGGCGAAAAACACAGGCTGGTGGAATATGTGGATTAGTGAGTGGCTCGGTAGGACAAGCCGCCGCCGCCTCTCCCCAGCTCTTTTTTCTTTCCATTTTCTTTTCCTTTCTGCTTTCTTGTTATTATCCCTTTTTAAATCTGTGCACCTGAGGATCTCTGTTGACAATGAGGCGGGATCGCAGCATTAGGTGCTCGAACGAGTCGGCCCGAACGACAGAGAATTTTCTTTCTCCTGCCCTTCTTCGGAGCAGATGGGACAAGGAGAACACTTCATCCCCAGGTTCACTGGTCCTTTGGCTTCTTCTGGCGTGGCCAATCCATCTCCCAGTAGTCACTCTAGCTTCTGGGTTCCTGCCCATTCTCCTTCCCTCTTGTCCTCCCTCCAAACAGACTCATTCGCCCACCCCCACCCCCTCTCCCTCTCGCTCTGTCTCTCTTTCTCATCCACTCTCCTCTTCCCAATTTGGCCACCAGGGAGGTGTGTGGCACTGAAGCAAGCATTATTGATAGAGCATCTGTTTAGACATGGTGCAGGATCTGTGGCATGTGGGCGAGCAGCTGGGGGTTCGAGCAGGGGAGACATTATGTCATATTACATATCTTGATATGTCTCGTTCACTTGTATGCATGCCCATTTCACAGGCACGCACTCCCACAGACGCGCGGAAACACAAACACATGCCACCGCCATCCCCACCAAGATTATTGTAGTTTCCATCTTACTCGAGAGTGCGGAAAGCCGGGCCGCTTCTTTACAAGGATGGTTTTAATAATTTATGGACTGTGCGCTAGAAGTTGTCTAACGCCACTACTGTGCAGCAGCAGTTACAAAAGTCAGTTTTAGAGGCCATTTCAGACCCGGGAGCCAGAGGCGAATATTCTGGCATCGTGGCTTTATTGGGGCGGCCAGACAGACAGAGTAGCCCTATCCAGATAATCACCACACATCTCTTCTAGATGGCCAAACTTGTCAAAGCTCACACAGCACCCTGCCAATAGATTTTCATCCTTGGCAGCTGATAAAACAGGGGATTTTATGGTATTTTACACTACACAAAGCATGTATTTTTTTATGATGTCACTTTGTGGATCTTTGTGGCAATATTTTCAGCAGTTGTGCCCCTTTTTTTTCTGTGAGAGAGATTTTCTAGTGTCTCTGCACTATATGCTTGATTGCATCTAGTTTTGAGCTCCATAACCTAGAACCGCTTTCAGGTTAACAAAACACTGATTCACTGCTGAAATGGAAATAAATAGTTTAGCAGTTGACTATACAAGTTTTCACAGGCTGCAAAAAGAAAGAAACAAACAAAAGATGCAAAAGGCAGCTTTACTTTCTATGTGGATTTGTACTTTGTTGCAACTAAGCCCACCTTTAAATAAAACATGTAACTATGACTAAATACCTGTACAGACCTGTGAGCATAGATGAGATTCTCTGATCTTGTGATTTAATGAATATGACAAATTTGAGTTTTAAAAATCAGGCTAGTAATGTATACGTGCTTTCGGGCTTTGTTTGTTTTGTCTGATATTTAATATGCTGTATAAATTACAATACTTTGACTATCATCTGCCCTTTTACCTTTTCAAAATATTTGTTTTTCTTCTGACATTAGCGTAACTCAGTCTTCACAACAACAGATTATGGTGAAAGGAGTTGGTATAGCATGGATATAGATGTTTAAACCCCATACTGTAGATCTTTTAAACAGCAAACATTTCACATCTTAATAATATATCAACAATAATATCCTATGCTGCTTTACTGAATCATTGCAGCAGGACTGAGCCATCATTACTGTTATTTGTTATAGCCGTGGAAAAGCTCTCATGGACCACCTGCACTTTTTGTTTTCAGTTATGTGGCTTGATTAGGCCGCGAGACCGGACCGTGATTGATTGAGCTCACCGACCGTTTTATTGCCCCCGACGTGCATATTTAGGTTTCCTATTAGTTCACGTTGTTTGTGACCTCACATCATTCCCCTCATAGCCTGACATGTCTTCGGCCTTATCGGAGCTCTAATCAGCCAGAATAACCGGAGGCACCTGTGTGAGCGTGCAGGACCTTTGAAGTCCCAACACACTCCTGGTACACCCACGCGGGTGTTTTGATTATTTTTGGCTGATTGGTGTGGGCATATATACGTTGTAAGTGATTGCCATCTCCCTGACTGTTAAGGTGAGACTACTAATACTTTATTATTTAAGCATATAGAGTTTGGTGACCTCTTCAAACTTGTAAGAGCGACTTTATTGCCCAGAGTTTGTTTTTAATAACCCAGCAGACTTTGAAATATTCCTCGAATTCTCTTATTTAAGAATTGAGTGTGAGAATGTGTATGCTTTTTTAAGCTACAGCTGTAAAATACCATCTTAGTCATAACATACTGTAAACGTGTGTCTTAAAGTTAAACACTGTATATACGCACCTGTATGCTGATATAGTCTGTTTTGCCTTTAAAAAAAAATTAAGAATAATTATTAAGAATACACCTCTATAAATCAGCCACCAACACTTAGTGAGGAAAGTCATGGTGCATCTTGTTTTTCACGGAAACAACTTGGCTTAAATATGTAAATGGTTCAGTGCACACCTGATCTCTGCTTTGAGTGGCAGAGATCAGGTGTGCACAATCATCTCATCAAATTGAAAAGCTGTCATTTTAAGCAAGCAGACTTCACTGAAAAGGTGCAGGTGCAAGTCCAGATGAAGAGTCTCGTAATTCCACCTCTCTCCCTCCAGCTTTCTTCTTTTATGCATATTTTGTTCTCAAAATTTCTTCCTAAAAAGTGTCTTATTAGTGCGTGATGCATATGGGTGCATGGAGGTGAATGTACCTTTGTCTAATAGTCTTATAATGATGAATGAATGTATTAGAAAAAGGCTGTTTCTGTCTCTGTGTATATTCTGATCATATTGGTGGTCATTTTTGAGTTTGTACGAGAAGTGAGACCACCAGAATATCCACTTCAACAGAAAGCACAAACCTACTGCACAAAGTAAGTGTGTGGACAGGGGAGAGAAAAAATTAATTGATACAACATTTCATTTTGGGTCGGAAGTAGCAATAAAAACCCATGATGCGCCAGAGTTACAAAACAGTGATTGGCCCTCCTTTAATTATGTATCATAAATGTTCAAATGGTGGCTGATTTAGCTCAACTGCAGAGGGGACAGCTTATTATTAGAGGAGACAGGCCTTTATTTCTAATTTCCCCTGCTTCATAAGTGTGCGTTTCACAAAATGTTCCCTGTTGTCTGATCTGCTCCCTTTGCTGGTTTTTACTGTGAAGCAGCTGCAGGAAGTGTTTTTTTTTTTTTCCACAGCAACTTAACATCAAGAAAGAACAGCCATGCCAAGTCACTTGAAATTATTTAGTGAATCTTGTCCATATTTCTGTTAAACAGAAAAAAAAAAAACTCAGTAGCATGGGTGTTGTGCTCAAAGAAAACAACGCAGCTGAAATGTTACAGTGCTGCTGTGACAGTCATTAGCCTATAGCACAATTAGTTTATCTTTTTGCAGTGGCCTTCATTTGTTTGTACAGACTCCACCTCGGGCTGTCGTATGAGACCCAGATATTATTTAAATACCAGCTTTCATTTGAGTATTATGGTAATCTTTTCATGCCCTCTTGAGTATATTTGCATAACACTAGTTGATGGGATCACGCGCTAATTTGCATTTTCCTTTACCAGCCTTCGTCGGATTGTCTAAAAATAGCCGCAACTTTTGGTCAAACATGATGAACTGTCCGGTCAACTCTGACAGCGGCGGTCTGAACGCTGTCCTGACTGCGGGCAGTCTTAGTGGTCAGCTCTGGGTTTGTGGCCAGGGACAGAACTGTCTTCCATGCCATTTGTTGTGTCTGACCTTTAAGATGATGAAGCGCGGGGAGAGTGACCCCTGGCAGGATTTGTTCAAAGAGCAGCCTCTTGGTAATGGGGGGTCCAGAGCCTGGCAGCATGCTGGGGGATTGATCAGCCCCTTACTCAAAGGCCAAATACAGAGAGCCTAGCCAGAGGAGAAGGCCATGCAGGACGTGGAGCCATCCTCTGCTTTGAAGCCCTCTCCAATACCTCAGCTGTTTCACCGCATGAATAAACATGTCGAACTTCTATCTGCTAAAGCTGTTCTGCTGTCCCTTCCTTCTTCTGTCTGCTTTACTCCTGGATGAGCTAAGAGTTGCGCTCCTGCAGATAGCAAGGATTTTGTGACCTCCGCTCATATCTTTCCCTCTCCCTTTTTTTTTGTCGCCTTTTCAATCTTCCCCTCTTTCCCCCCCTCTTCTTTCTTTCTTGTTTAGCTTGCTCCCTCTCTCTGCTTCTCGCGTGAATACTTCCTGTGCTCTAGCCGTGTTGCATAGGATTAAATCCACTCATTTAGAGCTTGCATTGCTTCCACAGATGTCAGCTTTGAGATTGAAATGAGCTCCCCTTCTGCAAAGAGGCTGAGTTAAAAGGAAATTTCAGAGAGGGGAAGAGAGAAACCAAACAGAAAGGCAAAGTCTTTTCAGTGCCATAAATGCAGCCTGAGTGTGGCTTAACATGTGTGCGGCTGACCAAGGGCCCGAGTGAGTGAGTGTGGAAATACTTTTGATAATTATGGACTGCACCTATGGTGAAAAACATTATATGGCATTTATATTGTGCGTGTCTGTTGTTGCCAGCCACTTGGTTAGCAAATGTTTTATTTGTCTGATGTCACCCAGTATGCTTTTGTGGATTGCAACATCATGAACGGCTAACGTCTTTGTAGTAGAGTAGCCAGGATGTGCCAACCAGGTAGCAGAAAAATTCCACTTTCTGTGACATCATTCATACATACATACAAACATAAATACATACATACTTACATACATACATACATAAATACGTACGTACATACATACATACATACATACATACATA
>JAOXYL010000078.1:7342680-7355947 GCA_028564955.1 Terapon puta
CACACACACACACACACACACACACACACACACACAAACAGGTGGAGATGTCCAGGGATGCAACAGGGAAGCTACTGACAGAGGCAGAGTTCATTAGTCAGGGATTAACACCTTCCACAGAGTCCCAGTGATGCTTGTTTTATTTACACCAGTAATGTGGTCATCTCGCAGCACTCCGCAGAGTTCAGTAGCAGTTTTCTAAGTTATAATGTCATTTATGCTAATCGACAGGAACCGACTTCAGTGTAGCGAGGGTGACATTAGGTCCTCCTTCACCCAGTTCCACCCGGCGGGCCTCTCGAGAGATCCTGCATCATTTGAGCGGTTCTGTGGATTGTGATTGACTGCAGGGAATACTTGTCGTCATGCCGTTCAGTCGGGCTCCTGCTCTCAGTGTGTGTCCTCACTCTCTCCCTGCCTTTCCCCGAGACTGACTGGCTGGCCGGCTGACTGACAGGACCAGTGTAGTAGAACCATGTTCACCAGGGACCAGCCCAGGTCACATATGACCCCGGTATACATCCCTCCGTGTCTCCGTGCTGCATCACAGCCGATGCTCAGAGCTGCAACCAAAGAAAGCCAGCCAGTGTGACAGAAATAACTGTATGCGTATGGAAGATATTCTGTCACAATCAAATGTCTCAGATCCTTTGACATGTAGGCATAGTTGTCTGTGAACGCACAAATATCACACATCAGCCGCATCTATTTATGCACACAAAGCAAAACAATTGCTGCCAATGCTGTCAGTCCTTGCTTTCTAAAACTATTTACAGACCACTTCTGCACAATTTGTTATGTTGCAAAAATAGTTAATAAGATATAAAATCTGATATCAAATCTTTGGAGTACATTTCTCCATTGTTGTGTGTCACTCTTCAGCTTTTACCATGCAGAAAAATGAACCCTGTTTAAGTCCAACTATCTGTAAGAAGTTCTAATTAGATAACAATTGGATTGTAAACAGTGCTGCTAATTAGGAATGCAAATTGGCTTAATAAAAAGTTGGCCATGTTAATGTTCAATATTGTGGTAATCACTATCAATTTACAATACTTTATTTTTTTTTGTTCAAACAATTTACATTGGCTGTTTTCACAGCACAACATTAATTGAATGAGGTGTTTGAAGGCTTAAAAAACACAATTCACTTATTTGAATTGGAAATTTGTAATCAACAAATGGCCAAATAAAGCATAAAAGATCAAACATTGCTAATAATTTTGCACTTTAATTTAGTGCTTAAAACAAAGGTTAACTGATTCTTGTTATATTGGTATGTCATTTCCTGTTATAAACTAGTGAAACTTATAATAGGCTTCCTCAGTGTCCTGACAACATACTCCTGTGTGACTTCTGCATGTAGCATCCACACGTACATGGTCAGTTGTTTGTTGTGGTCAAAGTTTGTCCACCTGAGTAAGTTCAGGTCAGCTCAGGTAGAACAAATAATTCTACTGCTTCACTGACATTGGTAGCGAAGAGAACTATTGGCAGTTTTTTCCACTAGCAAACACAGTTTATATCCTACAGTTTATCTGTTTAAAAAAAAAGAACATTTTGTTGTATTATTCAAATAAGACATACATACTTTAGTGGAGTATAAAGCCATCTTGATAAGTGTGTAGGGAAAATGTTAACCTGTTCCCTTAATGAAAAGCATGGACACTCGTCCTGGGAATGAAAGCTACCAAACCGGAAAAATTACCAGCACTGAAGTTCATTATGTCTGCCCTCCTGTTCGCATTACCTTTTTTTTAAAAATAAGTCCTCTATTGAGGGTTTTTGCCTTAAGACATCATGTAAGATAAATATTAGTTTAATTTAAATATTAGCTCAGTTTGTTTACTCATTTACTCAGTGTCTATATGTTGCATTTCACCTCTGATTCATGAAATGAAACTAGAATTATTCTTAGAGAGAGATTTCCTAGAGTGAAGAAATTAGGATATTTTTGTTCATCCTCTGCTCTTGTATCTTGCCAGCAACATCAAAGCTGTCTCTAATACATCAGCTAACAGTCATCAATATTTACTAAAACCTTGATAATGAAGGTGACGTGTAAAATAAAAAGTGACCCCTTTTGGACGTAAGCTGCCAGTCTCTTGCACGTGTGACCACACACTTCTGTGATGTGATGCACTGTTGTGTGTTGTGACATGTTGTGCTTCACTGGATGTGGCCTGTAAATGCACCGGCCGCTAGATGACTGCAAAAAAAAAAAAAAAAGTATTCCTAGTCTGTGTGTGGTTACCCACAAAAGCAAATGACACATATGGAAACCACATGACCCTTCTGGGAGTCCCAGAAACCTTAACAGAAAAGATTGGGACAGTGTGAAAGGACAGAGCAAGGGCCAGTTTTCTGAGGCTTTTGTCGCCTTTGTAAGGGTCCCTCTTGGCAACACCCTCCGTACATTAAGTTTCCTGGGATGCAGGGAATAAGCATGTCCCTCAGACGTCGTCTACAAAGTGCTGACATCTTGGAATGTCGGCAAAGAGAAAAGGATGTGAAGTGTGTGGGGAGCATTTTTCAAAGACACTTGAGGTTTTACCTTAGTTGCACAGAGAAGAGTACTGGTTATCCGGTGTCTCAAGCACCAGCGCAGAAAATAAAAAATGCCCCCTGTCTTCATCCTTATGAAGTACTATACAGAAATAGACCTCATCCATCCTCCCCCCGAGTGTTATCTAAGATGGTCCCTGAATAATTGATGCAGACAGAAATTCCACCCCACTTGGGAGGGTTGTGGATGTACAGGGCACCCCACCTTCTCCTTGCCCGATCTCTCAAGGGCTCTGGTGGTGTAGTGGGTCAACGCCCACTCAGATGTGAGTGACTGGACCTTTTAGAGACTTGGTCAATCACCCTGTGTTCATATGCCACCGAGGCCTCACTCTCAGGAGCCCTTTGTCTCTGTCACTATGAGTTCTGCCTCATGTATAATTAAAGATAGGGTGCTGCTTAGCAAGAAGCTCTCAACCTGCCCCAGCAGCTGCACACCGACTTCTACATTGCTCTCACCTCTGGAGACTGCCCTGCTTTAGCAAAAGCAGGATATGATAAAAGTATGAATTATGCTGTGCAAGTCTCCACACAATGTTAGACACATCCTTTAGCTATACAGTGGCAGTAGCCGCCTTCTATTAAAGCCAGTAAATATTTTGCACCAATCAATAAGCAGAAGCAGGCTTGACAGTTTCCAGATATATTTTTAATGTTTATCACCTCCTCTGGTTTACACATATATGAATTTCTGTATCATCTGTAGTAAAACGGCACATTGTACAGCTAAGGTGAGGCTGTAAATTCCAATTTCTAAGACAGGAGTCTCTCTATCACTCCCCACCCTGCCGTTATGCATGCGCAGCTAATTCATAATAATACCTATCAAGTATTGGCTCTGATGAGCGAGCAGTGTGCCATTAAAATGGACTCACATTGGTTTTAGTCAAGTGCTTCAAGGTAATGTTCTTTAATGTGTCATTTTTAATATTCAACAGTAGCGAATGATCACAACAGGAGGGAGGAATTTTTTGTTAGTTGTCAATTTCTCACTGTGTCTTCCTGACATGACCAACCAATTACTGCGCTGAGGAGGAGAATAAGCTCTGACTCTCCCCGTCACTGAGGAAAGTCTAATACAGGTAGGCATACATACACCAGCCTTTAATATGTAGACACAAATGTACTCTGCATCTTGCACTTATGGAGGGAAAATAAGAAAACGAGCGTCATGTGACCCATGAATCTTTATGAATACAAGTTGAATAATATTTTATACATGATGCCTCCATAAAGTGCATTTTTGTCTCTGAAAGAGCAGGAAGAAAAAATTGTTTTCTTTCCGTCTTTGTCTCTGCTGTATGTCCTAATACAGCGTAACGTATGAATTTTCTACTCCAATATATCTTACTTTGTTCACAGACAACTTTTAAATTCACTTTAAGTGTTTCACACGAACACAGAGTGAGGGGGAAAACTGAAAGATGCATTAAGTAGTTAGAGTCAAAACTATTTTGTTATAGCCTGTTCATACTCTTGAAGCCCTTCTTTGAGGGTGGTAAAATTGCAGATGGGAGATAAGTACCTAGCACAGTGTTCCCTGAGTTTAACTAAGCCATTAAAGAATTTACGGAAGGACTCCCAAGCACTACCTAAAAAAAACAGCTGCTTCCTGAATGTCGAGGTGCAGCATTGTTTGTCATTTTCTTTGCTAGAAGTAGATGCTAGTTAAGAATCCAAATAGCCAAATGTGTTTGTAATTAAATCTGCTCATCTTAAGGGCTGCGTCTCCTGAAATATGTATAATGTAAGACCTAGTAATAGTATATGATGTTCATATAGTATAATAACAGAAACGGCTCAAAACAAGTCTTCATCTCCACTTAATTTACACAAGACCTCTGGAGACACGATCTCATAGTGGAAGCAATAGAAATAAGATCAACAAATAGAAAATGTAATCATTTTACATTTTGATGGAGACACACCATGAGATACTTTAAGAATATTTGACAACTGCAATGATTATATGGATAAAATGATTTACAATATGTTACAAGACTCAGTTGAAGTCACAGTATGCTCAGGAATAGTAATATGTACAGTGCGTGAAATGAGTTAGTAATTCAGATCATCATGTTTTAATTAATTAATTAAATTAATCAAGTGGTGCTCTAAAATATATAAAAACTCATAATCTTATTTGTTTTCTCCCATGTGCATAGAATTAACACTGCTTTTACAAGTCTATAAGATATCGCTGATAAAGTTCAAATGTAACAAGTCCATGCTCGATTTTGGAAGGAGGAAAAACATTCAAGGTACTCTTGAATCCCTGATCACACCCAACATTACAGCTGGGTATGATATTATGAAAGTAGTTAAAAAATACTCAAACATAATGGTGTGAAAGAGTCAGCATGATGTTTATGAGAGATATTTACTAGTAGTATTTTTGAGATGACACTAAAAGTATAGTAAGACTTTACAGGAGCAATGCTCTTAGTTAAACACAATTTGATCAATATGTAAATATTTAGTTGTGATAGAGGTTCAACATATCAGTATTAGTATCAGGTTATTACTTAAAGCTATGTCTATAAGCAGTGGATTGTATGATCAGCTAACCAAACGTAATTACTTTAATTAGACCCACCTTCTGAGTTCTTGAGTGCCATCTGTACCAGCTCTGCTTTTGTGTGTCAAACCTGCAAACCAATCAGTTGCACTGCCGATGGACATTAAAATTCACAGCCCTCAAACAAGGGGCTGTGCAGTCAAGTGTGTGCTGGGTGTTTACATATGTCTTATACTATGAAAATCACCCCTGGACATACTTAGTTATAGCCATAAAGTAAACTAGCTATCACTGTTTTAATAGAGATTTCTGCAGAGAGAAACTCAAGTCTCTTGGTTGTTGAAAATGTCTTTGAAAATATTTTTTTAAAGACTGGAAATCTTTAGCAGTGTTTGAACATCAAGTGCCTAATAAGGAAGTAGGACCACCCTTCGGAGGAGTTTAAGTCCCTCGTGGAGTGCTGCCTTACAAGTTCTGGACTGTAAGTAATTGGATGTTTACCCTTCATTGAAGAAGGAAAGCTTTGAGGGATGAAGGAGGTAGAAATCCACTTCGCACTCTGCACCCCAGGACGTTCCATAAAAGCTCGATGATGTTCAGATCCGCTGATTGAGGAAATGATGGAAGCCATTTGACGTCAACCTGATGATCATGACAGTGCTTTTGAATGTGTCTCCCAATGTGTGTGGAAACAATATCATCTCAGAATATATAAACGTGTCAGAGGGAACAGCTTTTGCACCACAGGGAGCACCTGGTCCTTACAATGACCTCATATTCTTCAGCTTTTACATAACCATGCAGAGACACCATCAGACATAATGACCCCTGTGAGATTGTTGGCCACTGAAAGCATCATTGTGTTTTATCCAAAACTTCTTTCCATTATGATACATTTACCGTAACCCTGCACTGGCTTTATTCGTTTTCTTTTTTTTTTTTTTATTGACCCTGGACACTGTCAGTTCTGTACATAACCTTTCTAAAATACGTGGCACAAAGTTTTTGTTTTGATTGGTCCACAGAGGTCTTAAAGTGACACCCAACTAAAATCTTCCACTAAAACTAAGATCTTTTCAGTATCAAATACAGTAGTTGTGCCTGTGGCCAAAAGTAGCTCCCAATTACAGAGGTAAGAGTTCAAGAGTCCATTCATCCATCATTATACAACAAGGGGACTCCTAAGGCTTTGGTCTGAGAGTAATTCACAAAGTATTTTATCTGTAAAAGTAGGTCCAGAGTCTGGGAGTAGTTAGGGGTAGACCAGAGGACTCCCAAGTCACTTTGGCCTGCTCGGATACTACCAAATATGTTTGGTCAACAGACAAAACATCACATGCTGATACATTACACAGCGAGAGAGTGTTTGTGAAATTAATGACGCTTAGTTAGTTAGTTAGGTATTTGTTAGTGTTAACTAACACTGTTGTTAGTTAACTAACAAACACCTCTGACACAAACCACTCACTTGTCAACCAATCGCTGTTGACACAGTTAGGAAATGTATCTATTAAACATGGTGTCATCCATAGCAACAGGGTCATCCCCGTCCCTTCTCTTAGCTTAAGAGCTCTCCCAGTTCCTTTGTTAAAACATCTCTCAGCAGCTTTGTGAATATCTCTTCAGAAGAAACTCTATGAATTTTTTCTATTGACTAGATTCTCTTTCAATGGACCCTTTTCACATGAAATACTGCTGAAGGATTTAGCCTAATTCAAAAATATAGTTTTAACTCCAATATCAGTCATTCTGTCCTTAAATAAACCACTTGTTAAAAGTGAACAATCCTACACCACCATGTCTGATGTTGTGCATTCAGAGCCGTGACATTTCCGAACTATTCAGTCTATGTGTTTTGACTGTTCAGCTGGGAGTGGGAGCTCGAGTAAATGAATCACAGTTTCCTTTCTTCAGTCTGCCAGTCTACTGATGAAATTCATTCACTAGTGAAGCTAATAGTAGCCGTACACCTCCCCCTCTTCATACACACACGCACACACACTCCACACCCACAACACTCGTCCCTGAAGGACAGCCATTGGCAGTCCATCCCGCCCACACCTCCTTGTTATACCTACAAGGTTAATATGTATAGGAGATGTATTGAAAAGGTCATAACTGGAGTGTTTCCCTCTTCTGTATCATAATTCATGAGAACAAAAGGCAGTTGTTTGTTTTGATTCTTCATCAGTGGGCTGTAATGCTGCACTGATCAAGTGGTGCCTGTTGACGCACACTATGTTTATGTGTATACGTGCACCTCATCTTTTCAGTGTCCATCTTGGTTATGTGGTAATCAGCCTTTTAACTGGTGATCATTCTAGTTAGAAGACTGTAAAATATATATCATAATGCGGCTTACATGATCAGCAGTAATTGTTTGTTATCCCTTTTGCTATTTTGTTACTTTCCAGGGGCAATTATCCACCGGCTACCACTATATGTCAACATCTGTCTCCTTATAGCACACAGAGTTTTGGGGGTCATTTCCTGCTGTTGGTTTGGATTACTTTTTTACTCCTGACAAACTGGGCCGCAGGTTCCTTGGACGCGATCCAACTCCCAGTTATATTTTAAAAGGTTGAATGTTGCACAGTGGAGTCTGAATTAATTCTCCGATCGCTGAAACCAGCACAGTGAAGAGTTCCCAGTTGTTCTAATTCAGCCGTCCAAGCAATCACAAACACTATTTCAAATCATTTCCAGCAAAGGTTCGTTGAAACTTTTTAGGAGTGTGCGGGCTCGACTGTTTGACTTTCTGTTTCCCTGACTCCTTGACTTTATGTTGGGTTACAGGGTGACATAAATCTCAAAGATAAGCTATGAACTGCAGTGTGTCAGTGCAGCGGAGCAGAGGGAAACATCTCGATGTATGTTGAAAGCACACAGGTCGAGGTAACCATACCTTGTCAGCACTGTGTGGCAGGAACTCACTCCACCAGTCAGCTGTCTTGCAGACTGTACATGTGTGAGTGTTTGAGGCTCTCAGTTATCCTGGGTGCCATTTCCACACAAAATGCTGTAACTGTAACTGAAGGCAAGGCACGTTAAAGAAGTGCCCCTTTTCTCAGCATAGCACAAAGGTGCTCGAACACCTCCGTTCAGAGCGTCTAAATGGTGGACCATGGTACTTTTCGCAACACAGTACTGTGCTGCCTTCACAGCATCATAAATCAAATGTTTTCCCACTAAAGGTTCGGTCTGTAAAACTTTCCACATGGTGAATTTAAATCTCTGCATCCATCCACAGCTTTGCAGTGCCTCATTGTCAGGCTCAGAATTGTCTTGCCATCCTCACAGCTCTCCGCTCTTTTTCTCATTCTTTGACTTAGTTCACCCTTGAAAGCTCCTGCCTCCCCCTCTCACACACACTCACTTTCTCGTGTGTTTGAAGCAGGTGAACACCCACACACTCACACCATCACAGATCTTGGCTCCTGGCTGGTTTTAAATCCATGACAAGGAGCCCTCTCTCTGAATATCAAAGACCTGCATCTGAGAGCATGTAGGCATGACTCACACCCGGGTCTGTCTTACTCCCAGCAGGCTACCTGAGCGTCCAACTCACCGGATGTGGCAGAGGCTACTTGAGGACCCTGATCAGACACTGTCATGTCTACAGTGTGGGCAGGAACTCTGCTGTATTTGTCACCCAGCTATGTGAACATGTTGCAAAAAAAGGAATCCCAGCAGTGTACTGAGATTTCTAACCGACCCATTTGTCCCACCCTGTTTTACTTCCGTGCTGGCGGTCACTCCCTGACGATAAGAGTGGCTGTGCTCTCTTCAGCACAATGTCAAACCATTCCACTCCAGCAAGGAGGGCACAGTAGCTGTGACAGCTACAAAGTGGCTGAGGGAACTGTGTACTTTAGTTGGACTGCTTCAAATGAAAGGGCTGCTAACAGCAACAAATCACAGCTCTGCAACGCAGCAACTTTCGCTCTGTGATAGAAACCTTTTTCATTAGTGTTCCCTCTTTACATTTCTAGCTCTCTGATGGATATACGCAGCTTGTTATGCCGTTCACTTAACACAGCACCTTCATACAGACGTGAAGTTTTATTTCAGTTTGGCAACTCGCAATAACACGTTGTGTGTACCACTGTGCACGTGTGTATGGGTTTGTGCGTGAATAGTAATGTGCACCGCTGGCCTGTCAAAGTTGCAAGCCTATTTGTATGGATGCCTTGGTTGAGGTGTACACAGCACTGGCGCAGTAGCCTGTCTTGTGCAGCAGGCCAGGATGACATGTGAATCGCAGCAGCCGAGAAAGCCCTGCTTAAGTGGAGGCAGTAGGGAGAAGCAGGCGAGAGCCAGGAGGCAAACAGACAAACAGATGGACAGGCTGATGCCAAGCAGGCAGTGGAGCAAATAGATTGTGCAGCATGGTGAACAGACTCAGCCTACCAAAGAACAACCAACAGACACAAGACCATGCCACCCTTGTCAGCCAATCGTGCTTCTCTATAATTCATCGAGATAGGATAGATACGTGGTAAATAGGACTCTCATCTTCCTCCTTCTCCTCATCTGCCCCTGTCACATCCCTCATTTGATATGTGTTATGTAGGAGGAGGAGATGTCAGTCCTGCAAGATGGGAAATGAACAAAACCTGTATGTGTGAGAACTGGAGTGAGAGAAAGAAATTCAGGAGAGAGATGAGTGCTGCAGGTGGAATTGGACTGTGGGGCACCGGGGACTTCAGCTCAGCAGACATACACAAGTACACAATGCGCAAATGGAAGCACAGACACACGCAAAATAACAATATTCAGTTTTAAACAACACTTTTTTTTTCTTTTTCTTTTTTTTTTTGGACTGGCTTCAGATTTGAAACACACTGCCCTGGCAAGACTTAAATTAAATGAAACAAACAACAGTGAACGCATTTTGTCAAGAGAGATTATTGCTTTTGAGATTATTCTGTGCTTGGATTAAACAAAGAACTGCCTTTCACATAAAAACCTGGACATACTGCCACTCAGCGGGCCTGTGGTATTGGCATTGCAGAACAGAGCTTCTCTTACCTTGATGTCTCAGAAACTCTTGGAAAGAATTAAGCTTGTATTTCCCTGAGGCATTGGGCACATGCTCACTGGAGCAACAACCTTTGCTTTAATGCAGGAGGAGCATGATTGTAAGTTTTCCTTAGAGACTTTCCTCTAAAATGTGAGGTGCTCAGATTGACTCAGTCTTGTTTTTCTCTATGGAAAACATCTAGCGCTGTGCAAGTCAAATAGAAAACCACCTTAAAGAGCTGAGACAGCCCTGTCAGATCTGTCTGGTTGTATAGCTACACAGTCTAATGGTTTGTCTGTGTGTGTGTGTGTGTTTGTGTGTGTACACATGCATATGTGTGTGTGTTTGTCTGTCTACGTAGGTAGAATGTAAGAAGGCCCAGCCCAAGGAGGTGATGTTCCCACCAGGTACACGAGGGCGAGCCAGGGGTCTGCCCTACACCATGGATGCCTTCATGCTTGGGATGGGCATGCTGAGTGAGTTGTACACACATCCACTCACACAACAACACACACACACATGCAAATACCCAAACAAGCTACCTGTACACATCCTATATGTAATATGTAAGGTTGAAATTATGCTGAAATGTAATTTTTGACGTGATACACGTCAGTTACAAGGTTGCACATAAAAACGAACTGTAGATTGCAGAGGAAGTGTCAGATGTGCACACCATTCGGTCATCAATTTCTACCCTCTAAGAAAATCAACTTATGCAAACTCTCGTCTAGATACATAGCCCCATTAGGTGGGCGCTGCCCCTAATTAGGCTGCTTCAAGGTGTGCCACCAGTGGCCACTGTGGTCTATTTCTGGTCGCGTCTGGTACAGGCAGCCCCTGGGCATATAGGAGCAGACCAGCACATTATCAGGCTAAATGAAGAGGAAAATTGGTGTAATGTCATATTAAGGATTCATCACTGTGCCCCCCTTAATGGGTAATGAAGGGGACACACATGTCAGGGAGAGATCTCATCTACAGGGACCTCAGCTGCTGGCCCACCCCTCTTCATTACCATCCAGCCCATGCCCGTGGCCCTTTTTATTTAACACTATTGCACTCTCTCCCTCCCTACCCACCCACCCACTCTGTCTGTCTGTCTGTCTGTCTATCTATCTATCTATCTATCGTTCTATCTGTCTGTCGTTCTGTCGTTCTATCGTTCACATTTCCTATGCATATAATTTGTATGCGCGACCCAACCAAATGGATTTGCCCTCACATAAAAGATTTATTTTTTCCTTCAAAAGCAAAAGAGACATGCAGCTGATTGTAAGAGACCCATTTTACCGTGCAAGTACCCTTCTCCCCCTCCTTCCTCCCCGTAGCAGGTGCAGCAGAGCCACAGTCATGCATTTTTATCTGCACCAGGTAACATAATGTTTAAAGCGGCTTTGAAAGCTGATAGCGCGTCATATTTGGCTTTGGCTTGTTTTGCATTTTCTT
Organism: Terapon puta; assembly: GCA_028564955.1. NCBI lineage: Eukaryota > Metazoa > Chordata > Actinopteri > Centrarchiformes > Terapontidae > Terapon > Terapon puta. Next base: position 7,354,236 of record JAOXYL010000078.1, read on the forward strand.
TAACAAAAACACAGACAGGAACCAGCAAATTTTACCAATTATCGAGTTGTGAAACTGTTTCATTTAATAGGGAAAGCGAATGCTATTCAGTATCTGTGTGTCCATATATTTATCAGTCCATCTGTCCATAGACAGTGGCGTAAACTGTCAGGGTTATTACAGGCTTGACCTTGCTGCGAGACTGATTATACAGTTGTTTGCTGATAAGGCGGACCAAGTGCTTCTGTCGGCCCTGTCGAAGTCGTTCAGTTGCATCTCATCTGTTAGAAGTATTTAACAAGCACAGTGAACTTTTCAGAACTTATTACAGACTAATGTGTCTGCGAAGAGGACAGCACTCTTCCCCTCCATTGGGAGACGGCAGGCAGAAAGGCAGTGATGTGCTCATGTGAGAATATTAACAGCCAACTTGTTTGGAGACACTCTTATCTAAATGAAATTGGAACAAGGACAGCGAAACATTCCTTTATATAATTTGCATTTGGAAAAAGGGACCCTAGGCTCATTATTTAAGAAAGTGTAAGCTCCTTTTGTGCCAAATCTCATTAAAGCCATCCCTAGCTCCTTTGTTTACTGCCTCTAATCGAGGCATTTATCTTTATTGTGTTGTGCCCGATGTATGTTTGCTGAAATTAATACACATTTGAGCCTGGGCGAGGTATGGGTGTACCAGATGGATAATTGATTTTAAAGTGAATCAGAACTGTTGAGCCATAAAATAGGTACATTAGCATGCATATTAATAAGGCAAATAAGAGCACTAAGAGGCTGCCACCAGGCCAGACACAATGGCAAGCTTCATTTAGTGAGATGGGAGGAAAGACGGTGGATTCTCTCTTTCCCTCTCCTTCTTTCCTCACCCCCTCCCCACTCCTCCTGCAATATTTGTAGATGTGCGCATACTAAGAATTTCTCGAGATGGTAGCTTAACTTAGCATGTATCTTAATCCACTTTCCCAACACTTTCATATGCCTCTCTATAGCTCTCTCCTTAGACACTCGGCACACACATCTGGCAGCAAATTCTTCATTTAGTAATGTGAAGCCCATTGTAATGCAGTACATCAGACTAGGGAAATGGTTTTGCCATTTCCGAAAAATGTTGAAATAAGGGAGTATGAGGAGCTGCGGTATCTAAGCCAGCAATTTCAGTTTGGCATTTATTCTGTTTGACAGTAAGACAGTATCAAACACATAATATCCAATATTTTGCGGTCCGTGATAGCTTTTCATTGTATCATATCACAGTTCTTTTCAGAGCAAACAAACAATGAGGGGTTTTGTGAAAGCTATCCATCTGTAGCTTCCTGGTGATGACTTCTCATCAACAGCTGATGAGGATTTTTTTTTTTTTTCTGGCGTAGCCTCCGTCCCACTTCATCCACACCAGGTTAAGGTTCCCCTCACCGCCTCTCTGAGTTGCATTTCTTTTTGTCTGCGAGAAAGGGGAAAGGGTCTGGGAGAGGCATTTTCCCATTGGGTCAGGAATAAATTGAACTTTTTCATGGACAGCAAACACTGATTAGATATTTATGACCAAGGTCAACCTTTCTGATTCCAGCTGGCACAGGCTCTGAGGCATACAGAACAGAGCATCTACACACATGCTCACACCCACACACACGCACATAGCCTACACACACAAATATACATGCATGCAAAATATGTTTTGACGCCTTTACGCTGTAGAACACGACTGTGCAACCGCATAC
>JAOXYL010000078.1:7364834-7380694 GCA_028564955.1 Terapon puta
CGCACAACAGCTGTATTCATACAAAGACCGAGATTCAGGAGCCGTGCATGAATCGAAGAGGCAGAGGTGGAGGGACTTAACCAGGAGCTCCTCTCCGCTCTCCCGTCTTCCTGTGCGACTCGCTGCCTCCACAGCCGTGCCCTCAGAGCCTCCCCTGGCATAAATGACCATTATGGCTCCATTAGGGCTGCTACTAGGAGGTCATTATGCTACACTGAAAAACCAGGGATGGAGATGTTAGTGGGGTCCCATCAGGGGAGAGACACAGACTGAGTGAGAGAAAGACATAACACTCAGTCATCCAGCTACTCCAGATGTCATGACAGACAAACAGCAATTCAGGTCCAGTGAGTCAGCCTCTTAAGTGGTAAAAGAATGGAGGGAAAGGATGATTAAGGAGGGGAGAGGGCAGCGGTAAGTGTGCAATGAAGACAGAAGGGTGGGTAATTTTGGGTTACCAGTTACCTTAACACTAAAGAGATAAACTATCCAAGCTGTTTAAAAAAAGCTCCACTATGTAGTTTTTATCTTTCTCTCGACGCATTATAACAGTGTTTGTGTCGTGTTTGGTGGGTTTGTTGGACTGGTTTTTCCATCTGTTTTTCTTGTCTTGTTGCCATATCCTTTTCTTGTCACACGCTTCATCTGTGTCAGATCTGTTTTCCCGGCAGATATGACGTGTAGGATAGCTCTACGGTAGCCCCCTCTGTAGCTCCAACTACGCCGACCAACCATGCCTGAGACACACAAGAGCACACTCCATCATATCTAAGTGACAGAAAATGAAATTTCAGAAGCCTTCAAGTCTGTGTGGAAGAGATTTCTCTTTCTGTGCGGATGTAAACAGGACTCAGCCCAGCAGGTGGTTTGAAGGTCCGCAGCGTCTCTCGCTGCAGAATATGAAAATCTGCAGGGTGGCCTGGTTGGCAGCGAGGCCGTCCCATATGCAGAGGATGAGGGGTTTGGCTGCCTTAACCGCCCAAATGCCTGTCCTCAATGAGCTGTCCTGAGTCAACTTACTTAACCCAAGCTAGCTTAAGGGACAGCACATCTGGCTGAAATTCATATTGTATGTTTATGTGTCATTCAAAGGCGCATGCATGAGAGAAAGCCACACGTGCTGGTTCCCTTTTGAGAAAATAAATCAAACTCACAAACAGCGTCTGTGTCAGATCAAGATGGATTGTGCTCCTCAAATATTGGACACAGAGTGACATATGGGGTGTAGGGTTTCTTCCCATAGAGCATGTCACTCTATGCAACTGTAAGTAACAGTGAAAGACTGCTGACCTTTTGACCCCCCCCCAACCCCCACCCCTCCTTTTTCCTGTAGGAGAAGAATATAAAGGTACAGGGAGCAGCTGTCTTCTCAGCAGGTGGCATATAGGAAAAGAGAGCTGCTGACCTGTGCAATTGGTATGATAGTGAGTGCTCCTCAGGGTTGCATGCCCCTATAAACTGGGGCAGATCCAACCAAGCATATGATAAATGCAGCAGAGGTCACACCAGGGCATTGGCCTGAAACTCCTGTTAGCCTCCCAGGGTTTAACAACTGTCTGCTGTTGGGAGATGGAAAGGTGTTGACATGGACTATATAGAGCTGTGAACTTTTTAAGCAAAGGCGGCTTCTGCAAGGTTGGTGGTCAAGGACGAGGATGTACGGTGGCTCTGTGTGCGTGTGTGTGACGTGTCGAGCTTCATGGGGCAAAGCTCTGCTCGAGTGAATTTGAGAGAGGCCGAGCAAACCTTTCCCTATGTTAACATGGTGTTAAAGCAAACCCAGCACTTCCTGCAGCCCTTTTTCACAGTAGAGGCCCTCAGGCGTAAAAGTCTCAGTTCATCACAATGTTGAAATCAAAAGACAAACTAAAAATGTATTTGCATCCAGCTAGAGGCTGACTTCAAGAACCCCCGTTCATTTCAGCACAGTTGACTCCAGGTGCAGACGCACAAACTGGCGCCGCTCCAGTACAGCTGCAGCCTCGTGTGGAATCCGGAGAAGACACCACTGTATCAACCCTGACCCTATTATCCTACTAATTAAAAGTGCAGAAGATGCCTTTTCAAACTTTCAGTCCAATGAAACTCTCTTCTTGCTGGCTATAGTTCATTACTTCCAGTGTGGATGATGATGTGATTTGGGACACCATGTGCAGTCATTATCACCCGATCTGAAGCTCTCTTAAGTATTCAGACATCTTATATTTCCCATTTCAGTACAATAAGTACCCCACTTCTTGGCTACAATACCGGAGCAGGTGGAAAAAATCACTGGCCTGAGGCTGATGAGGAGGACTTACCTGTGTCACGGGTGCATGCTACACTGTCCTCCACAAGACAGATCCCAGTGTTTGTGTTTTTACTGCCCTCATGAGATGTGGCAGTGGCGCACACAGCAGTGTGCATCAGTAGGACAGGTTTCTATTTTACTAGAGTTACACAGCAGATTGTTCCTCAGATCCTGTGACCATCTCTCTACAAGCTGGGTGAGCTGTGACCCCAGCAAGTGGTCCCACAGGCCACAGTGAGTGCTACAGGGCTGGAAGCAGATGGCCCTCCTGATGCCACACTGACTCACAGATTGGCTTTAATTGCCAAGGCTGATCATTAGCCCAATGGGTCTGTGGAGGCCGGGGCACTCCATGAGTCGCAGGCCTTAAAATAGGGCCTGACGATGAGCGTTGTGACCTCACACAGTTGAACGACCATGCACAGCACATCTTTCTCTCACACACTTGGACATGTGCACACACACACTCAGAAAACTGACACAATCAAAGGCTCTTCAAGGCTGCGTAAGAAGGTGGAGGGACTTTACCAGAGGCCTCTCTCTTCTCCCCTGTCTGCCTCTCTGAGTCACTGTCTCCACAGCAATGCTGACTGCACACTCGCACATGCACAAACACACACACACACACACACACCATCACACATGAGTCTCTCTGAGCTCCCCGGGCCATGATTCCATTGCCAGTGACAGTAGTGAGTGTGCTGCTCTGACGTCAGTGGACAGCACTGTATGTCACGCCCTGTCTACTTTTGTGTGTGCAGTCATAGAGTTAGACTGCTCTCAGATCAGCCCTGCTCTCCATTAACAGCCCTCAAATCTGTTTTATGTCCATGTGCTTTGCTGTCAGAGGAAGATATTTCAGGCCTCCAATGTCTTGTCCATGTTTTCCTGGAGATGGAATAAAGAAACTGGATTGATTCAACAGGTGGAGCAGTAGCTTTGTTTATTTAGGTTCTGTGATATGGTTTGTTTTGTTTTTTCATTATTCTTTGTAGATGTAATGTGTACTGGTCTATTTGCATGCTCACACGCACATGAGTCAGGCCACGTGCACATGCACGTGCGCCTCCTCGGGTGTGTGAGCACCTGTCTCTGCAAAACTAGCTATTGCAGTCTGACAAAGGCAACGCTAAGAGGCTGGCTATTTCCTGAAAGTGGAAGAGCAGGCTCACCTCATTTGCCCGGGTCTTAACTCACCCTGGGATAGCAGACACATCCTCACACACCAAAGCAGGCAAACAGTCTGCCATGGAGGCCCACAGTCTAGGTTCCTGTGGTGGGGAAGATGAGCTGCTGTAAGAGGCAGAGTGGCAACGCTAAAGCTCATTATGTCTCGACTGTTGAGCTGCTGGTCTAGAAATGAAACTTGAGCTGCCCTGCCTCGTTCGTGACTGCCCCCTTTGGACACTGCTGGAGACCAGCAGGAGTGCAGAAAAGGAGCACAGACATGGAAGTAGGAAGAGCAGTGTAATATGTGTGTCTGTGAGACCATGCTCAGTGTCTGCTGCCTGTTGTTTTGATGCCACCCACTGTTCAAGAGCTCCAGGCCCACCCAGTTGGGTACTTGCTAGGTCTCTACCCAGCTGCCCCCTCCTTTCCCTCTATCCTTCCATCCCTCCCTCCTGCTGACTGTGCTAATAGCCCTCAAGTCACTCTCATGCAGCCTTTCCCTAGTGTATGGACACATGCATGCATATATAAACATGTATGCATATATTAATAATCATAGAGCACGGCCCCCTGCATACCTCCACCCTGTGTGGAAACATTGCTCACAGCTCCAGTAATCAAGTGGAAGCCAATGTTGCTGTGCTATTTTTGGGTCAGGCCACATTTTACCCTACTTGCCCCTGGTATCTGGAGCAGTGGTAGATTGTGTAACTGCAGTGCATGGAGCTTGCTAACATATAATGGAGTCTGTAAGTGTTTTAAGTTGGCCACGAAAGCATGCTCATGAAACAGCTTCTGACTAACTGAAAAGCTGTTTCTTGTTATTATTATTATGATTGCTAACATTGTATTTTATTTTCACTCTAAATTAGTCATTCCTGCCAAAGCATGTTCGCACTGATCAGTCCAAAATCCACAAACACATACTTAACTCGAACGGTGAAATGACACTTATGCACTCACTTTCATTTGAGAAAACCTGAAATTATCCCCCTTCATCATTCATCTGTCCCCTCCACTACCACCCTCAGAACTGGGAGATGGGCATTAAAATGCATAAAAAATTAAGGCTGTTTACTTGGACACTAATGAGAGGAGGCTTAAGTAGTCTAGTTTAATTAGTATGATTGGCTCTATGGGGACCACACAGGCAGTGCCATAACAACTGATTCACTCACAGGACCTTTTCATACTCTCTGAGTGTCAGAACTGATGTCAGAGGAGATTGGACTGCAGAGACATGTTGCCTTTACTGATCCCAGGTTGGAAAGGAGCACTGCAGTTAAATGCACTGAAGCAGACCATTACATAAGCACTACTGCAAGGTCAGACATCTGTGTCCTCCCTGTCTGTCTCTCTCTATTTAAGTCACCATCATGAATTGCCTGGATATTAGGGTTGTGAACCAAGACCCCATCCTATCCACAAAACCGGCGTCACTGTTTCCAGGATTAAATGGATTTAATTTTTTTCCCCCTATCTATCCTAGCACATCCGTCCTCTCTTTCTGAAATGCATTTTTTTTTGTCTTATTCTTTCGCTCTCTATTTCTACTCCTTTAACTGCTGCATGTGAGTGAGTGACAGAGAGCAGGATGTGCTCAGATCAGTTCTGCAGCATAGGAGCAGTTTCCTTTTTACTGAAGTGCATGGGAAGGAGTACAAAGAAGAGGTCGAAAGTGCGGCTACACTTCAATAAAGAGCCTAGTTTGTCCTCTTTGATGCTATGCTGCCATGCACTTCAACTACAAAGGAACGGCGCTCTTGTCACTGAGAACTGAAGTAAAAGACACTGAGCATTTCCTGAGCTCGCTACACCACATCACAACATCACAGTCACTCACACACACTGTGCAGCTGTGTGATGTGTCTGCAGAGTTTGCAGTTTTGGAGGTTGGAGTTATTTCCAAGTTGAGAGTATCTTAAGTAATATTATATAATAGAATAGTTTTAATTCAACTTTCTGAATTCACTATCTGTATAGCTCGTGTATATGCCATGTAATATGGGGCCTGGTATGGCAGTCCGCAATTCATTATGCCAGTTTTGAGTATGGAGACAGCTCTTCAACTGAAGGGCTCTGGGTCGAGCCCCCTCGTAACCAAGACACCCTGCTGAAGTGTCCTTGAGCAAATCACTCTCACAGTAGCTCCAGCGAGGTCTGGTCTGCAGCTCAACCATGCCTCACCTCTGACCCTCCTGTGGAGAAATCCACAGGAAACACATTATATATTTACCTTCTGCAGTAATGGTGACTTCACAAGACACACAGCTCTCCTCGACATGTTGGTGTAGCGTATGAATTCAGAATACGTTGTTTTCTATACGTTTCTATCCAAGTCCTTCAAGATGTGATGGTTCCAGTGGATAAGATGATGTGACCCGGTGTGTAAAGATAACTTCAGTACCTCATTATGTTTTATAAAGGGACAGAGCTGGTCTCCTGCATCATGGTGTGTTTTTGTTCCATGGGCCTCTGAAAGGGTTACCCAGTTGAAAGTTTACCAAATGTACCTCCTTCCCGGCCTCATCATTTTGTTCAGAGGTATGGGATACGTGTGCAATTACTACCATAAAGCCAGGCTTTGCTGAGCTCTGGGCTCACTCCACTTCTGTAATTGACTTTTTCTCTCCACAATCAGAAGCCACAGAGTCTTAATGGTAAAGGATCAGTGTGCCAAATGGTTTCATTACATACAGAAGCCCTTACCCCCGGCAAAAAAAAAAGAGCCACGGCTTAGGCAAAGGGCCACACACAGAAACAAACAAACAAACACATATTCGCCCACACGTACACGCATGCAGCAGCGCAGTCGTGTGTGATGATATCAGAGAGCAACAGAAAATGGACTATTCTTATCATACTGTATAGAGGATGTATACTGTATTTAGAGCACTCCCGACAGAACGACACATACACCTGGGGGAATGTGTTTTCAAGGTAAAAGCTCTCAAATAGCCCGGCTCATAGTATGAAGAGCTGCATCGTATCATGTGGTCAGCTGTTGTGGAAAAACACTAAATGCAGTTGAGTAGTTGACGTGAGCAGCTGTTATGCTAACCAACACGTCAGCCCATTTTCCAGCAACAGTATCTGTGCTCAGATATCATATTGAAGTGTAGCTGTTGTTGAATTTGTATTCCTTCAGTGGCATGCAGCATCTTTCAGTGATATTTTAGTGTCATGTTATTATTACTGTCACAGTTGAAATGTTTAGACAGCTGGGTTTTGTTTTCTTTTTTTATTTCCAATCAGCATTTCACCATAATGGTTTATTAGGTATAATGGCATACTGCTGTATTTGCAATCATACATTTATGTATAAATCTTCAACCAGAGCATATATAGGTGCTGCACAAAGAATTACTCTGAACATCCAGATTAAAAGTGTACTCCAGCTATTTAGTTTTGCGCTCCCATTACATTGGGGGGACTCATAAAGGACAGGGTTTATGGACAAATGCTCATATGTGTGGCATTATAGGCTGAGATGTCCTAACCTTTAGCTCCTGGTGCTAATCAACTTCCACCAACACCAAATCCTTCAAATCCCAGAATGCAGCTCTCACTGAAAGCCCATTTTGTTCAAACTGCACACGCCCAGTTTGTAACATATGCTGTCTGCAGTGTAAAATCAGCAGAGCGCAGTCAGGTTAAAGTGAAGCAGCCTGACTTCCATAATACCCCAAGTTTAAATTTGTCATTAGATGATGCACAAAATGACACTTGGCAATCCAGGCTAATGCAACCCAGGAGGAAAATGTTGGTATGGGTAAATTTATAGAGCATCTCCATGTAAATGATCGATTTGCCATTTTTCTGTTTAATGCCAGATTTGTATTTTGTTCCATTCTTCCGCCATCTCTACTCCGGCCATTGTGTCCCAACCATACAACTCGGCATCCCGTCCACTGTGTGACCTTTGTGGCACGTGCACAGAATCCAAACACGGAATGAAACCAGAAGTACACATGGCAAGATTAATTTGAATGATCGACAAGCAACCCAGCTCTGTTAATCAAGTTATGCTTACTCTGATTAGGACCTTAATGTGAGTAAGATAACCCGGTTAAGGTGTTTACATGAGAGTTGCAATAATATGCGTATTGCATTAGTCTGGTTATAATTGAATTATTGGTGTGCATGTAAATGCTCTTTCTCTCGCTCACTCGCTCTCTCTCTCTCTCTCTCTGGCTCATTCCCAGACACCAGTCTCTGTATTTTATATGAGGGGAAACCTCTGTGTGTACTGTAGGTCTCCGTTGATCAGAGGAGAGGTGAGACATGAGCATGTGTGCAGCAGTTCATATGAAAGCCACCTGGCTCTCTCCGGCTCTGTGATTTATGCCTTTGATAACAACAACCCAGAGATGCTTTCAACAACAACAAAGTAGCGCTGAAGGATGACAACAATGGGACACTTGTCAGTCTGGAGATGAAAAGATGTCTTGCTAGGTGGCTGTCTCTTTTGTAACTTTGATATATTTTTGTTCTCTTGTTTTGTTTATTTGTCTCTACGTGTTTCTCTATATCTTATCAAAGGTTATTGATGAAGCAAAATGTGAAGTGGAGTCAGTTTTCCATCTCTGACAGAATGCCTCCCTCCTCCTGCGAGAAGGCGGCTGTGTGCTTCACTGCCTCTGCTATGACTTATCAACAGACTTATTTCCGCTGGCTTGTCCCTCTTACTGTCATACAGTGACAGGAAAAAAAGCATGCGCCTCCTGTACGGTTCCTTTTATTTTTCTCACATTTTTTACATTGAATTTGCTCAGATCCATTTGTTTGTTCATCCCTGCAACCTTTTGAAATATTATCTAAACTGCTCAGTTGAATGGAAGGAGCGCGTACAGTAAACCACAACATGCCGCTTAAACTGAAAAGATAAATGGGGCCACCTGGTTCAACACTTTGGGTAAAGCCTGACCACCGTGGATAAACAGCGGCTCTAAGATACAGAGCATCACGGCTTCGATATCTCTGGTGTTCAAGACTGTAAAACGACTATGTAGTGAAACCTATATGAATAATTCAGCGCTCTTGGAAATGCAGGATAGGATGGGATTAGGATAATTAGAAATGAGATCAAATTGAATTTTAATATTAAATTATCAAGACACATCAATAATCCATCATTAGATCCAGTTTGGTGTGGCACTTTAGTTAAAAATTATGCATTTTCGCAGCAGAGTTAGCAAGTTGTAAAGCGTACTCAGCTACTTTGTAAATGACGTGTACTGTTAGACTTAACATGCAATCATCCTTAAGATATGATGCAATTCCTTTCGGGCTGCGATTGTACAAAATGAAAATGCAACATATCAATAATGCACCACACTGAGAGAGATCATTCTTCTAAATAAATACTTTTACTTTTTATATAGTCTGAAGACGCTGGCGTAATTCATACTTAATGCAATTCTAACTTTGTAGTATTAATGTTTTTATTTAATATAAAGAACATACCACCTGTTTTGTTTGAAAAATTCATATTTGTCATTTTAACCATTTGTGTTGTAGAACAATCACAGTATTGTAGATGGATCTATTATGTTTTAGTATTATATAATCTCTTTCCTTGATATGTTTTCCTTTTCTGAAATACCTTTAAGAATTAATTAGACAGTGGCGTCCTGGCCTTATTTCTCCCTCTGTTCCTTGCTCGCTTTGTCCTTTCCTCTCTTTGTCTTCCTCTCCTACTGACGTGACTGCTGTCCTCCTCTGCTCATCTGTCTCACTCATCTCTCTCCGCTCTGCGCTGTTCATCCGTCTCACTCCTCCTGTCTGCCCCCAAAATCGACTGGCTGCGGGGCTGAAAGGCTTGTTCCCAAAGCCTCTTTCCCAAACCAAGCCACTGTGTTAACCAGCGTAGCATGAAAACTCTGTTAGCCAGCAAGCTAACCCTGGTTATATAATACTCCATTTAATAAGCATGTCATGGGAATGGGAATGGAGAATTTGCTAGTTTGGTATGATATTAAGGTAAAAATGTCGCTAAACGAAAAGTGCCGTACATTGTTCATAGTTTCTAAACATAGCGCGCAATTTATCCTCACTCACTTTTACATCATCTCCAGTTTTCAGTTTTAGAGAGATATTAAAATGTGGGCATAGGCTACTTCATCCATAGGGCCTCCGCGGAATATCAGCTGTCCCTGGACTCCTCCTCTACATTAGATAGTTGACAGTCTTCTTATAGCAGGAATGAGTGGAGCGCTCTGTGACTGATGGAGCCCCTTTGTCAATGACGGCGGAGCTGCTGCTGGCAGTTTTGGGCCAAAGAACAGTACAGATTACATTAACATCAGTCAAGCTGTTGTCAGACTGGTAGGACATAAATAGGACCTTATTGATGCATAATGCAACAACTTTTCATCATGACGTTTTCTGAGTAATAGGATCAGAAAGTGAGTCTATGGCTATCAAGGCAGTATACCAAAGAAGATCTGCGAAAATGTATCAGAAATAGTGCATTAGGGGAAAAAATCGAATGTTTTAGGGGTTTATTAGCAAAACATAAGATCGTACCACAAAAAATTACAAAGAATATTTGGCAGTTTGTTTTGGCCGCTGTGCATCAGCTGACCCAGCTTCATCACCTCCCACCTGTTCAAAGTACACATACTCTGATGATTAATTAACACAGAATACAAATGCAGGCTGTGTGTAGCCCAGCATGAGTATCTGAGGGCATGGTGACCCACATTTGGTAATTGTGTTGTTAAAAAGGTGCCATGCAACTGCAGAGCAGCTTGATGACACTGTGACATTGGGAGGAATCCATCATCAGCAGTCATGATGGGGGCGAGAATTAATTTGACCAATCACATCACCTCATTTTCTCTACTTTAAAAGCAGCATGAGAGCATCAGCAAAGTGCTTTGACTCGTTTGTAATAGAGAAAACAAAGCTTTTGACCTGGTCCACACATGCAGTCAGAGCAGGCAAAAAAATAAAAAATCCCAGAAAACCTTGACACAAAAATTACACTGTGCTGTTTGATCACTGTGACACTGCCCCTACTGCGTTTCTCCTCCTTCTTCAGTACAGTCAAGTTCACAGAGACTCACAAAATACAGGTGCAGGTAGAAAAGAACCAGGGTGAACCCAAGGAAAATGCCACTTTACAGGCATAAAGCGCCAGTATGTGCTATGCACTGTCATGAAAAAAGAGCCTGATTTGCTCTGGATGCACAATGTGCTTCTTCAGCACAGAACTGACAGTAGCATGAAACGGATATACCGCCCTGTTTGGCAAGTTACTTTCGCTGGCAGTTTATTTTAGGTATAGAAGGATATGGATGCATAACAGCCGCATCATTTTCTGAATTTTGGTCAGTACAGAGTGGATTAATGTTAATGCGAGTAACTTAGCGCTTTTTTGTCATTTCTGTAGAAATTTGCAACTGCTGTGAATCTAAATGTTTTCATGAAATTTTAATGTTTGTGTCAAGTATAATTCTTTTGCTTAGAGAGAGGGCAAGATGTGCAAATTTTTGATAGTCCTCATCTTTCTTTAGGTCTAATCTTTCTCCCTTTTTGTGTGCACTTCTGAAGAGGGCTGAATTTCTGTGACACAGGCTTGAGGAGAGAAAGCTGAGGACAGTTCCCCGGAGTCCGGACACCAAGGCCCCCGGGCCTCCACAGCTCATAAACAGATGTGTCCTTGTCCCCAGCCAAGCGCAGCCACTCAAGTGGCAAAGCAGGGGCCCAATAATTGTGAAGAATTGAAAGCTAAATATTGGCTTTATCTCCTCAGTAATAAAAGGGCCATGAAATTGATTTAATGCTGCAGCGCTTCTCTTGGGTGGCTTCTTACAGCGTGAGCACAAAACAATGAGCAGCAGCCATCTATTAATTAACCCACCTAATCCTGCAAAGTTAATCTCTCACCACAACTTTGCCCGCAACTAACTTCCAAGCCAGCGGGTCTATTGGGGGTGTCATGACAATGGCAGCGAGGGGAAGATAGATTCAGCACTTAGGAAAGGAGAGAGGGGAAAAAAAAGAGGTGGAGAGTGCTGCATGAAACACTGTTCTGCACAGCAACCATGGGGACACTGTAAGTGGAAATGCAGGGGTGCATGGCCATCATTAGCATAGTATCAGAGCTGATTTGTGTTTTTGTGAAAAGAGGTGGAGAATATCATTAGAGCCTTTGGAATCAGTTCCTGGCGCGGTGCGGCTGCAGTGGCATAAATGTGGCTGATTTTAGTTGCTGTTTTGTAGTCTTTTTTTGTATTCTTTTTCCCCTGTCACCATGCCGCCTCAGTCCCTTGTTCTCTCTGGAGCTGTTAGATAGTTGGGGGGGCGAAGTGGCATTTCTTTCTCTTCTTCACCTGCCTGCCAGTCGCAGCATGATGGCACCTCACGCCCGACACACACATCCGTGCTCATATTGTGTCGACAGAGTTGTGAATTACCTCCTTCTCGGCCGGCTGATGAAAAGCTATGTGTTTTTCTCTTTGGATGCGGCTCATCTGACCCTGCCCTCTCACCTCCTCCCCCCCTCCCTCCCTCTCATCAGTCTTTTGTGTGAGCCCCTCTTCGTGGAATAGCAGTACAAGGCTGACTCGGAAAATAGGTCACCCGCTAGTGCTCCTCTCACCTCCGCAGCATTCAAAAAATAATCCTCTGAGGTGTCCTGTGCCATTTTGTAATGCCTAAACCACAGTCCCCACAACATCGCCAAACACCACACATGCACACACATTGGGCTAAAAAAAAATAAATCAAGAAAAACTCCAATTGAAGGGAATTTGGAGATCTCTTTTTTTTCTCTTTTTTTTTCAAGTGAGGAAAGCATTTCCTGTGGAGATAATTTTAGGAGGCTGATTAGGCATAGACGGTGTTGAGCCCAGAGTGAGGAATCTCATCACCACTAATGACATGCCATTCCTGTGCTGAGAGAAGAGCCCGGGCCCTGGGCATGGACTAGCCTCTGTCAGCCACCTCTAGCTACTGTGTTCATTAAGGCCAACAATGTAATTACAATTCACAGATACTGCGTTTGCTTAATTACAGACTGATTATTAGGCTGATATTTGTTGGAATAATCAGACCCTAAAGAAGTGGTTTCATGTTTGCATGGTATTTGGGTCTTATTAGTATCATAAACTGACAATTTGGTGAGATTTATGAATGCTTACAGGGACGTACTTTTAAAGCTTCAAAAATCTTAGCGTTGGAGAACTATAAATGTTTACATAAGACTGTTTACATAAGAAGAAAGGAGCACAAGAGACGTGTTCACCCTTCATCTAAACCAACAGATTGAAGTCTCTTCTGAATGACAAATCATCCAACAGATGTCTCCATCTGATTGCAGGAAATGTTTGTCTACTGTATATCTTCCACCTCAATAGCCTGAGAAAAAGAAAAAAAAATGGGGGATACTTTGCCTCTTGCATTACAGTGGATGATTCTGGTTCCATAGAAACTCATAGTAATTGGGAGCACTCCCGGACAAAATGCAGGGATCGTCCCCAGAGGTAGGGCTATTATGCCCATGTCTGTGCAACTCAGAAGTGGCTGTAATCTTTCATCCAAAGCATGTGACATAAACCCCCCAGAGCCAAATGCTCTCACTAATATAATCAGGGACTTTGTGAATTGCAAGTCAGTTTACTCAGTGTTTTATAGATGAATAAGAATATGCAACTTTTCAGCTTTGACAGGCATTTGCTATTAAAGCAAAGTTATTGGTTTAAAGTACAGGGTATATTTCATAGCAATAACTCCAGTGATACAGTAATTTAAGTTAGTTTTAAATCATAAAGTAATTACATGATTTTAATATGACTCGTGATGATCATGAGTTGAAGCTGCACTTTTTGTCAGATATTTTTATTTGACTCTAATATTCGGGGAGTTGCATAGTGCTATCTTTCTGTTTCAGTGTGTGTATCAGTGGGTCTGCAGGCATTTGAATATCATAGTGGGTTCAGTAAGAGTCTGCTGATAGATGTCGCCCTGACATGAGCCCCCGTCTCTGACAGCTATAGTTTTATCCCGTAGCTCAGCGCTGGTATCAACATTCTCCTGTAGCTCTGGGGCCTACTCATCCATGTGCAGGAAGTGATGTACGTGTGTATGTGTGTGTATGTGCCTGCAGGCTTCCCAGCGACAGCATACGGACCGGTGGCGGCAGCGGCGGTAGCAGCAGCGCGTGGCTCAGGTAGGGGGGCCCGTGGAAGAGGCGGCTACTTGGCGTACCCACAGAGCACAGGGCCAGGTAAACGCTCTGTCCATGTTCTGTGTGGCTGCTGCTCTCTCCAACTTCTCCTGCTCTGCTTCTCCCCATAGACATAGTCCCCCGAGCCCCATGCACACACTCGGCAACAATTTGAGTTTAGACTGCATCGTACGCACATACAGTGGAGAATTTATCCACGATCCCTACATTTATATGGTGCTTACACTGAAAAATTTTGATCTGACTCCAAACATTTTCTTGCTATTTTTAGTTAAATTAAATTAGTATTTTGAGCTGGAAAAGCTTTAAAAACACACTAACTGTAAAATAATTATGAGATATGCAAGAAAATAAGTTATTGAAATCATTCACATTAGACTTTTTTAAATATAGTAAAATTTCAGAGAATTACTGTGAAAACCAAATTGAATTAAATGAAATAGTACATTTTCACCAAATCAACTCTTTGTGTGTATTGCATCACATCTACACTGAATTATTAGTTAGCATTAACACAGTTCACATTTTAACAAATAAAATAAAACTGAAAAACAAATGCCCCAACGTTAACATTTAATCGTTTAATCACTTACTAATTCTTGTTAGTGTCACTAACTTTCTATAACAACAATGACTATGTTTAAACTTTGTTTAAACATGTAAATCAAAGTGACGAACTTCTGAAAAGACACTCAATTCTAAAGTTGAGCTCAGTGTTTCATTTATAAACAGTCCATTAAACCATGAATTTAGATCATTCTCCACATTATTGAAAGAAAATACTGTGGTTAAGTCCCATACTGCAGCCCACTTACTGTGTAGACTATGAACACATATACTGAAGTATAACAGTAAAATATGCATCAGCCCAAAAGCTATGTTTGATTATCTAGGATGGTTGTACCCTTGGTGCTTCTCTCAAAGTGTCTTTGAAAGACCACAGAAGTTTGGAAGGATACCACAGTTAGGCCGTATGTCAGGCCAAAAATAACCAAAAACAAAATGATGCAGGAGTCGTGGCTTGGGAGCAAATGTCCTAAAACAAATGGCTGCTTCACGTGTTAGTGCAAGCTACCAAAATAAAAAAAACACATAGTCAAGTTCATGGGATGTTACTGAAGCATGAGCAAGGGAAAGGTGGAGAACAGACGGGGTATGGTGGATAAAGGCTGTGGGTGAACTTCAGGCTGGCCGCTGCCACAGTCCGATGTGGTGGTCTGGGTCTGAGGTAGTTGTTACTTTCGATCTTAGCGACAACACCACAGTGAGAGCTGAACCAGTGTCACTGTAATGCTATTGCGCTAATCATGATTAGCGCCCTGGCATGCGAAGAGGCAAATTGAGATAAGCATCACAACTTCATCAGATTGGTGCATTTATTAAAAATACAGACACGTGTATTTCTGCTGATTGCAAAACGTCCTGAACCAGGTGGTATATAGTCACTCTCTTCTTCACTTAACTGAAGTTATGGATTATTTAACCATACTCTGCTGACAACTGTGTTCACAAAGCTGCACCTGCTTTACCTCTGACTAGCCTGCAGCTCCCTGTACTGTGTCACCTCCACAACTTGGCTTAACCTTGAATTAAAACACTGCAAAAGAGTACCTGCGTGCCTCAAATGTAGTATAATTTCAGATTCCACGCACAACTGACCCCACAAATCTGTGCTGCCGGCCAAACAAGTAGAGCTGGATCTGTTGGTGAAGGCGGTCATCGCAGGGACTTATTTCAGTTTTATTAAACTCAGTTTCATCAAAGGAAACCATCACTATTCAAAGTCTTAGCATCTTTAACTACATGCATTTTATTAAAACAGAATTAAAAGGATAATTATTGTACTTGATAATATCTGTATTTTAAATGTCGGCAGTACCTGTGAGGGGCATTTCATACTGCAATGCTGTGCGATCATACATTTCACAATATGCACTTTCTGGTCCAACCACAAGGCCCTCTGTAGGAACATTTATCAGCATGAGCCAGCCCTTCTAGATCTGAAAAACATGATACTTCTCAGCCACAATAGGGCCAAATCTGACACCAATTGTTTTTTAAGCAAGACCTCCAGTCTTTCAAGGGCCTACTTACAAAGGGCTCATGGGATCTGGGCCAAACTGGGTGAATTATAATATGAATTTGACTCAGTCCTTTTACTGAGGCCAAGTTTACTTTTTAGACACTAAAGATATTGCCACATGG
>JAOXYL010000078.1:7385602-7408805 GCA_028564955.1 Terapon puta
TGCACAATGTCCATCATAACTACTTCAATGAATACAGCAACATTATATGCAGTTTTAAGAAATAAATGCTTCCTAATTAAATTTGGCAATCTATTAGCATACAATATTTGAGTAGGCTTGCTGTAAAATGTAATTGCTCTTTCGCTGAATTCATATTTGCCTCCTGCCTGTATCTAAATAACCATTAGATGTAGCCAGTATCACTCTGTGATTTCATTCATAGTGAGTCTTAGATTTCCTCAGACCACACGAGCCTGACCAGACATGTTTGAAAAAAATGTGTTCAGCCAAAAGGCCAAGGCTGTCATCTCTGAGCCTGCTCACGATAGGATAATCTGTGCCGACTGTAGATAACTGAGTGCCCTTTCTCAGCCCCAATGAGACCAGATCCCACACAGGTTAAAATCTGCATTAAAATCATTTAGTCTGCAAATGGGGTGCTGATTTACTTCACTGTTGCGCATTGTTTTTCCTGTGATCCAGCGTTCACATTTCCTCCTCCTCTTTAACTTTCTACAATCATTCCCCAACAAAAGTTGAAGGTAAATATAAATCATTAACTCTGTTGAGTTTGGCCATTACTGGAAAGAACAGCGAGAAAAGGGAAAAGCAGGCATAAAATGAAAAGTGAAAAAAAAAAACAGAGGCCTGAGTATGGGTGAGTAAATGCAAGAAGAAATCATCTGTTAAAATTAATTAGCCAAGCCTCTCTGAACACAAAATGACAAGACATTAAATATGTATTATTTATGAAATGTCTGTGCTCTCTGAAAAGGGTGTCTAGTGCTGTTAATTACTCAGCCATTCATTCAGAAAAGATTATTTCAAATGGAAAGTGAAAGCAAGGCTAGACAGCAAAAGAGCTGTTAGTTTCTTTCACGCTATTTTTAAATGACATTGGTGAAAATGGAAAAGCTAATTATGGTAGCTCTAAAATTCAAAGCTAATTTGAGAAGCAGCATGTCAGGTTTATTGACATCTTCTGTAGAGTGATGTGGTTTGATGGCCACCAAGGAATCTCTCTGGCGCCGCGAGGGAAAGGGAGGAGTGCATGAAAAATTATTCCTTGCAAAAATGAGAATAATTTTCAGTAATAGATTTTTATATTTCCCAATTCCCAGCATTGAGACTGTAGAAAGGTGTATTTATATATATTCAAATGGTAGACTTATAGATATTAAGTCAACATTTTGTGATCAGAATTCAAAATAAAGGACTTTTTAACCGATTTTTTTTTTTATAAACATAACAATTTTAGAAAACTCTTCAGTATCAGTATTAGTGTATGTCCCATGTTAAGAGATCTGATCAGTCTGTTTTAGGGTAACAGCAAGTTTCAGCAGACTATTTAATCATCTTATGAGGTTAATGTTTGGATCACAGACTGTGCCTTTTTAAAACTGTGCATCGAGTCTCCGTGGGATGTAAAATAAGGAACATCACAAACTTGGACGCAGAACACTGGCAAACTTATGAAAATATTTTTCACATTCTGAAGTCCCAACAGGCCGGAGGAGCGTGACGCTATATTTTATCATCAGCGTGATTAGTTTTATTTTCCAACTAGTGAGAAAAAGAGCAGCAGTACTTTCAAGGTTTGTGATTCCTCCTTAAAGGCAGTCACCTGGCAAAGTGGGAACGAGAGCAGGGCATTTATCCACTTAAAGAGAGCCACCCCGATGATGTCAGTAACAGATGACTCCAAGACACTCCCCTCACCGCCGCCTCACAGCCAGCTTTGGTCACTGAGGGCAGAAGGGAACGAGGGTGGGGGTAGGGGAGATAATTACCAGTATAAATGAAGCCCTGCGAACGATTCGCACTGCTGGGTCCCCTGATCTAGTCTCCAAGGCAACCTCAGCACGCTCATTTGTTTTGTAGATGAGTAATTACATCCAATTAGTGGCCAGTGGAAAAAAAAGAAGTCCAAGAAAGGCCCATTGTTCTGGATAGATTGCGTGAATATTAATAGTGGGAAGGTCTGAGGCACAGTGATATGATCGGTGATACTAATGCAGCTGTGGGCACACTCTGCCCAGTCTCATCCTGCATAACAGATCAGATAGCCGCTGATGAAAATATATGGCTTTGAGAATGTATGCTTGTATGTTTGTGCACCAGTGTCTGAGTGGTACTCTTGTCCAGCTGCCTCTATCCAGCAAACAAAGCCAGTTTCCTACCTGAGCCCGCCACACCTGCAGACAATACAAAGTCCCAGTTTTCACTACCCGGCTAAACGTTCATGGGATCTTGAAGGATCTCTTAATATAACTGTACAGTGTAAGCTTGGCGTGTTTATTGTCCGTGGATTTCAAACTGTAAGTCGTTCGGTTTAATGGAGTAGTATTTTATACATTGTGGCTAAAACTTCTGTTTTCAGTGATATGAAACTGATATACAAGATAAATATTTTAAATCAGAATCTTTTAGCCATTTTCTCTTCTTGCTTTCAGTTCATAGAATCTTTTAAACATTTTTGAGGATTCAGCCATCTTGTTGGAGTACACATTACTGAAATTCAAGATCACTGAAAGCGATCAGGTGTCCTATGTTTACGTTGAGTGTAAGCGTACGTATCGTGGCTGAACATTTTATCCTTACAGTATGAGAAGTCGCAGGTCCAGGCTGAGCAGAGAGGTCATAAAAATCCATAATGTGAGTTAACTCAATATACAAGTTTAAAAGAAAACTACTGCTATCAATATGGACATTATATATTAATTAATTTAAGACCCACAGTCCTCATATTGTCACATGGGTTTGGTCGAAATATTATCTTTCATCAGTAGGCATCATACAAATTTGAAACATTTTCACCTTTTAATGGTTAAAATATTCCTAAATATTCAGTTTGCTTTATGCATAGAATTTCACATTTAAAGATGCTGCAACTACACCGTAAGCAAAATGTTTTATCTTTTGTCTCAACACGGTTCATGGTTCATTTTGCAAATATGTTCACTAATGAAGCATAGTGAAGGTACTATGAAATGGAAAGTAATGCCTGTTCCCGTCTCTGCACTGTTCTGAACTGGTGACATATTTGGGATGGCTTCTTTATGAATTCCTAATAACATGGTTTGTGCTATTGTCAAATGTTTTTCCCCCATTATAATTATTCCATTGATCCAGTTTTCCTCATTAGCAAGGCCAATCAATTTTCGGTGACATTTGTCTAAGTGAAGTAAATGGAATGATTGGTTCTTGAGCTTTGTTCAATGTGTCAGGCATTATGTGACGTACGTGGGAAGCCTGCCGTATTTGGAGCCTATAATTTGATGAGTGGGCAGACAGCCCACAAGTGGTGAGATCAGAGTGCTAAAAAGCATTGGCGGGGAGAAACATGGCTGGTGCTTACATTCCATTTGGCAGAAGTGGACTGTCTCACTCTGAATGGGTAGAGGTGAAGTGGCTTTGAATGGCTATTCGCTCCAGGACCCAAATAAAAAAACAAACACACAGCAGGGGAAACCCAGCATGGAAAAGCCGGTGTCACCAATCTCAGTCCCTCCTGAGTAGATTAACTCTGTTATCAAAGAGGTGTGAGAAGGAGCAGTTTCTTTTAATTGCACTCTTTATATGAGCAGCTTGTCTCAGATTAAGAGGACAAGCAATAAATGTCAGCACGACTTATTGCTGAAAGACATTTTCTAAACTGTTGATAATCCACCATCTGTGTCAAAGAGAGAATCATTCGAAGAGGCCGATCGCAGACGTGCTTAGAGTGCTTAGTGCACTTCAGACTGCCTATCATCAATAAACACAAATGTCTCTGTATCTCATTCACATAAAAACCTTATCATCTGTTGCTATTGGTCAAAAAAAGAGGCTTTAAATTAATTATTGATTGGTGCTCTTTCTGTTTCTTTTCATTTAAATGACAAAAGCTTCCTTCAGGTTGTTGGCGAAGAATTGTCAGTTTGAAATGAGAAATGTATTGACCTGTGTTTTAATGATTCTGCAGTTTTATCTCACTTCTTAATGATTGCAAGAAAACATGGAGGACACAGGTCAATTATGCAAACGCCAAAATATCAGAGCTGTGGCCTTATTGTATATTTTCTGTTGATTGTTATTGGTCCATTTGAATCAAATCAAAGCGTTAGACCAGTTGAGAAGACCTTAATTTTATCTTTTCAGGGAGAGATAGCATGTATCCATAATTGTACAGTTAATGTATAAGATACAGCTGAGCGTATCAAACACGGACCTTTATCCAAAGGGGGCCTGGCCACATGGCAGGAGCTGCTGGGGGGGAGGGCAGGGAGGGCCAATTAAAGCAGACAAAATGCAAGGATGTGACCTAAAAATGGTGTAACACACCGCCAAGCTATGCTAAACAATCTGGACATTGACTTTGAAAATGAAGCAGTTGATTTCCACAATGATGGAGTCCCCTCCCCTCCCCCTCCCCACCCTATACTGTATCTCCCAGGCCTCCCCGATTATGGGTTTTACTCTGCGCCCAGTGACCAGAGGGGGGGGCCCTGCTCCTTTGCTGACTATGGCTCCCTGGGGCCCCAAGCGGCTCAGATGCTGCACAGTGAGCATGCCACCTCCGCCTGCAACTCCCCCCTCCAGCACCTACACAGCCCGGATCAATTTAAGAACCCAGGTTTGTATATGCGCATCTATCTCATCCACTTTTTGGACTTTTCAGTTTGATTCATGACATTATTCCATGCAGATGATCTAATCTCTTTTTTTATCATTATTATTATTTTATATTTTCACTTGCTTTTGTTAAGGAAAGAAAAAGAATCCCCCCCTCCCTTCAAAAAAAAAAGAAAAAAAGACGTCTTGCTGACAAAATAGCATTGCATGTTCTTCCTCCTTTTTTCAATTAATGCAGATTTTCTGTTTCTTTGTGAAGTTATGTTCCAGCCCCTGCTTGCACATATGGGGCCGACACACACAGAATGTAATCCTTCATTTGCATGTGAACAAAATAACTACTGATGATGTCGGAGAGTACACTGGCCTCTCTAACAGAGCTCAAGTTTCTGTGGATTTTTTTGAACAACAAAGGAACGAGTTAGGTGTGGGAGTGAGTGTCATTTTTTAGTCGAGCCCTTTAAGTATTTTACATGTAAGAGTGATTGCTCGTGTTATTAGTGTGTGAAAGTCTAACTATGAAATCAGTAGAGATGCTGTACGACGTTAGACACTTAAAAACCAACATTTTTGCATAATACAGCCATTACTCTACAACACAAGCACATTTTCATCTTGCGTGTTTTTTCTGATGCTCTCTCTCTCATCTACCTTATGTAATCATAGCTTTCAAAAGCTAGGGATGAGATTCCACTGACAAGTAAAATATACTGCACATTGACATTTCAGTACCTGTATGTAATGCATAAAAATGATAATAAATTCATGCTATTTCTTTTGAGAGAAGACATTCTTCAGAATTGACAGCAGGTTTTGAATACTACACTCTTTGTATGTTTACCTAGTTTTCTACTTTTTTAAATTTTTTTTTTAATCCTGATAATTATGTGCCTACAATCATGTTTGCACTGGCATGACATACCACCAATGTTTATTTCATCTAATGTAGCTGTTAGTGAAGGAGGTCTAGTTTGATGTGGCAGATGGGCCCTGTTGTAGGTGACAGCGTTGACCTACACACAGCGGTTAGGTTCCCTCCCTCTGGAGACTCATGTGCCCCTGCTGGGCTTGAATCCTGACATAGCCTCCAATTTTGTGCCTTCACTACTGTGTTTTCTCCACCACTTCACAATAATAGCAGTCAAAAAGAATATTGAAAACAAAAGGGGTTGTCCTGTCACCCTTTTGGACCAGTAAAGTAAGTAAGTGTGGGGCCAACTCTCCCCCTAATGGTTAAAGTGTTGGCCAGCTGCCCCAGGCAGATGTTGGCATTTCCTACAGACTGTCTGTATGAACTTTAGCACAGCAAAAAGCAAAAATAAACACAGACAGATTGCACAGAAACAAGTCCACAGATGTGATTTTCTGAAGTTCTGAGGGCCTTCTTGTTGGCCTGCTGTTTAAGCATCTTTGTCCTAACATTTGTGCAAGTGTGGCAGCACTACAGACACAGTGCACCATATTCTTTACTGCTTATAGATCTGTTAAACAGTGTGAAGTGTTTAATTTCATGCACAGCTGCATGGCGGGGGGAAGATTACCACTTCCTTACATCAGTGTAAACATACAACAATGCCATTGTCTCTGTAGGATTTGAGGCCAAGTCGTAGCATGTTAATTTATAGTACATTTTAGCAAACATAAGAGTAGAAAGGCTTTTTTGGCACGAGTCAAATCACCTCTTTTTTCCAGCTGCTGTAAGTCTCTGTTGGACTGGTTTGTGGTTGATTTGTGTGAGTTTTGCTTGGTTAGTAAAGCACAGGTTTTTCTCACTTGAGAGGACACGTTCAAATCCTAAGTGAGTCGACATAGCTCGATTACAGCCCAACACGATTTATGTGCTTGTTGTCTGTGAAATAGACTTTATATTAGTTGCCAACCTTGACCCTAATGACATGAAAATCACAGATCACATTTCAGTGGGTAGAATCACAACGGTACTTCCACTGATAAGAGCAGAAATGAATGGTTTTCAGTGTGTTTAATTGATTTTTATGGACAGTAGGGGCCTGAGTACGATGATTACCAGCCATAGGTCATAGATTAACCATATTTCATGTATCATGTCATTACTGTTTAAGTGGTTTAGTGAGCTCCACACAAAGTGCTCACTCCACAGATGAAGATTGGGCAGCTTAGATTCTGAATCTGAAAGTGAGAACAGGCTAGTTCCCACGATGCAGTTTGATGGCAAATCTCATTGATAAATGCTTTTCTACTGCACAGTGCCTACACCTGCACTTCATTTAAGTGAATTAAAGTAAGGCAAAGATAACGTGAAAGACATAGACAGGCAACGCAGCACAGTGTTCTCTATAGAGTTATACTTAGACATTCATTAATTCAGGTCCTCAGGTCCCATTTTTCTTTCAAAGTACTTCACATACAGAAGTCACTCCGAGCATCAAATGATTTTCTCTCCAGTCATTTTTTGTCCTTTCAGTCAAATGTATCTGTGCCACAAGTACCAAGAATTTAAGTATAAGAAAGACTTAGCACCTTCGTTCGTTTTACGAAAAAAAAAAGAAAAGAAAATGAAGAGTAACACACTAGTCTGATTTACAGTCTGACCCACATTGCATTTGGGATTGTTTTGCTCCCAAAGCTAAATGCAGAGCCAGTGCAGCCCCTACATTTAAATGGAAAAAATGAGCTTCACAGGGAGAGGGGTGAGCCACACTCTAATAAAAATCACCAGTCATAGGAAATGAGGATTGCCATTTCAACTGAAAAAATCCTTAATTATATAATAAGCCAGCCTACTGGGGGCTGTGCAGGCAAGATAAGAGCACTAGCTGCTCACTGTTTAAAGTCCTTGCAGTTAAACAGCAGTGTCAACTGCACTAGATGTGTGTTTAGAGAGATGGCTTCATTTTTCTAGAGTGCTATACACAGATATCTAGAGTATGTTTTCAGGTGCTTTTTAATGGACTCAACCTGTCTAATATAGCTGTGGTAGTGATATGTTAAACACGGTGACAGTGATACAGTTTGTGTACTGTTGTGCATGTCAACACAGTGGATGCACTGCAGTTACTCCCTATATTTCTTTACATGCAGTACAAAGGCTTCCTCTCAGGCATCCGACGGTTCATGAGCTCATATTTTCACAAGATCGAGCGTTTTCTGTGGTCGGAAGATTTTTCTTTTTAATGCAGTTGTACTTTTTTTTTTCCACAGTCTGTCTTTGAATAAGGGTGAGACGGAGGGTTATGTGAAGCTGACAGCAGAGGAGATTGCTGTTAAGAGATCACTGCATTTTTCCCTCTGCTCGCCTGTTTTTTTTTCTCTTGTATTGCCAGTGTTATTGGCCTTTAGTAGGCATCTGGATTTTGAAAGGACATTTTATTAGTCTGAGTTGCTCTTACTCACAGGGCAAAGGTGGTAAGTCATGTACAGTATTTCTTTTTTATCCCCCTTGAGTTTGGACCCGCAGATGAACTCGGGTCAAGCTTTTATATTTCCCTCTTATGCCTCCTTCTCTTGTCTCACGTACCTCTTTTGTTTTATGCCTGAAGTCACACCGGCGGACTGAAAAGCTGAAGTACACAGCTGAAAGTATAAAGAATCTTTTTTTTCTTTTTTTTTCTTTTTTTTGAGTAGATTCTTGATGATATCTGTGAATCGTTAGGTCATATAGAAGAGCACAAAGTGTTGCAAAACGTCTGGGTGAAGTCTAAAATCCTTCATATGATAACCCTGTGTTACTCTTCTCACTCAGCAGCCAATGTTGTTTTACAAGTACTCCTTCACATTATGCATGGCAACATTTACACTGCAACCTTACTAGTTTATTAGCATGGTGAAAGTATTTCTAGCAGTGTGCTTGTTTTGTGTTGTGCATGATTCTACAATGTGAATGTTACTCCTATGCATAATACACACAGCATGTAGATACAACTTAGAATATCATACTGGATTCACCCTTAATTTTAGTCGTTTGAAATCCTATCAAACTTTAAATACTGCACCATTTTGTAAGTCAGTATCAAAAGAAATTGAATGTGTAGTTTACCGCATAAGTATTTGTAACCTGTAAGCAAGTCCTTTGAGACAAACGCATGAATCCAGTAATGTGTTCTTTTGAATTCAGTGTGTCCCTTTGAGTCATATCAAATGAGAGTTGCACCAATGGCTGTCGGGTGTTTCTGAGCTGCTCTGCTCCCCGCTGTGTTTGTATGCAGGAGCCAACCCGTCAAGGCCCGGAGGTTTCCCCGGTGCTAACAGTCCAGGGCCTGTGGCTGACCTGTACGGACCTAGCAGCCAGGACTCCGCTGTGGGCAACTACATCAGTGCTGCTAGCCCTCAGCCTGGCTCTGGGTTTGGCCCCAGCATCACAGTGAGTACTCAAATGCAGACTATCTGTCACGTCTGACTGCACCTTGAGCTCAGTTGCCTTCCATGTGTCAGAATACCACCACTAAAATTAAACACTAAGCCAATGCACACTGCCTGTGAGTGTGACTGTAACACACTTGATTTTTAGCGTAAAGAGCAGAACTTCCTAAATATACAACATTATAATAAATCCAGATAAGTGCAGAGAAACCGCTCATTGCAGTCTAAGACTTTGGATTTCTTCTTTGCAGAGAGGTCTCTACAGTCATTGAGGTCAGAGGTCCCATAAGCATTTTGTACATCAGGGTAAACCCCATCGTAGCTCTAAAAGTTATCTGTGTCAAATGCAAATGTTTATTCCCCTCAGCCGCTGCACAAATCACCCCACTTCAGACTCTGTGTCACCTTCCCAGAACAAATTTCCTTTATTTTTAGAAACCCATCTGTCCCAGAGCTGGAGTTTGCTCCGTCACTAGGACAATGCTTCCAAGCAGGTTTTAGTCTCTGCCAGTGTCCTTGTCCGGGCGTAGTTGCTCAGCCACTGTTGTGCTGCTGCACTTTTCCTCGCGCTGATCATTTAGCTGCCAGTTGCCATGTCAACTTATAAGTGTAAGACTAGCAGGGCTTGTAGAGGTGACAGTAATAAAGAGGCGTTCTCAGTCTGACTATATCTGCTGCCTGTGGATGTGCTCATATGTCACGTGTTGGCCCGTGTGTCGGTGCAGGTGATGTGCAGCAACCTGTTAATAATCCTGCCTCTTGTCATCGGGCCTCAACACCAGTGTTTGTTGGCAGTGAAGGAGCCAAGATGGTGGCACCTCACAAAAATTGGGAAATACAGGTTTTATATTGGTTTCTTCAACCAAGCTAAAATAATAATGTGGCCTTATTTATAAGCATTATAGAAACATTTAATAAATAAACATATTATAATGTAGTTCAGTGCAAGTAATAATATATTTTAAATAGTTTTTAAGATACAGATTTTAAAGGAATTTTAAACAAAAAATACTTTTTTGTACCTATTTTGGCAACCAGGTAGTGCGTTCGCCCTCTTAAAGTGGATCGTGTTTGGAATCCATCAGTGATTCAAAAGCGCAGCCGTATCGATTCAAAATGAAAGAAGAAAATGTTGAAGTGTTGTCGCGTTAGCAGCAGTGAAATGAAATCTGGCTCGGTTAGCTGGTCGCCCAAAGATTCAGTCTAATGTTTACTCCTTGTTGTCGACTAAGGGACAAGGTCCAAACTCTCCAAAAGAAGACTCAATCTGCTATTTGTTTACTTTGCTGATGTGTTAGTTTACCTTGGACCTCTCTGAATAATTAATCTGAAAGTTTATCACCCGAATTTGATGGCCCCGAGCTGAAGTGCGGCAGGGCTAAGCTCTCGGACTCGGTGTCAGGCTCGCCGGGGCATGTTTGTGCTGTTTTACATGACTGAACTGAGTGACACAGTATAGGTTATGAAAATAACACCTGCTTTCTGAAAGAAGCTAATTAATGCATGGCTTAACTGAGGTGGAATAACAACAAGCCCATTAGTACTGCAAGCGAGCACTGCAAGACTACAGGGTGAAGACATTTCACAAACTTTATAGTCCACATCATTAATTTGAATTTCCTACAAGAGTAACCAGAAAGTAAGGGAAAGATTAATTTGGGGTGTTTGTGGCGTTCTTATAGTTATTTCTTGTGTTTTATATGTTTAATTTAAGTCATGTTTATCATTCTGCCTGGTCACTGTGTTTTATGGTCTTGTGGTTGTTGCGGCAACGTGTGACTTGCTTTTTTTTTTTTTTTTTTGTTCTGGACTCACGCACAGCATTTTGTTCAAGAGATTTATCACCTTGCGCGGCACGTTGAATTAATGGGACGAGGTGCAACGGCTTAGCGAGGATAAAGTGGATGTGCGACTTCTGTGGCAGTAATGTTGTCGGTGTCACCGGGAGCAAATGTGCAAATAGCTCACGAGAAGGCAAAATAGCTCATTTTAATTTTAGTAAGCATGTGTAATTGATTTATGATATCCAAACAAAAACAGAGCTTAAGAGAAAACTACATTTTATTGGCTTCTTGCTTCCTAAGCAAAGCCTCTCTTATTAATTGTTTTAGGTCCACTGGCTATCTGCCATAATCTGTTGGTCCCAGCGTAGGAAGCAAAATATTTGTTATGAAAGACCAGGCTGGCTCATTTTCAAAGCAGATTTACCAGCAGATAGTTTACAGATGGAAATGAGGCAATTTGTTGTCATTATTTTCCATTTGTTGCAACAGTTTGTAGTTTAGTGCTACTGAGTTAGAGAATGTAAAAACAAGTCTCCTGGTGCAGCAAATCCTATAAATCTTTAATAAAAATGTTTGGTTTCTCGTCATATTTATTTTAAATCTATTTAAATAAGCTAATTGATAAAACAGGCAGTGAAGAATATACTGTGTTATATCTCTCTTGTGTAATCCAGGACAGGTTTCGTGATTCTTTTGGAGGATGTCAAATTGTGCCTGTGATGCTATGCACTAAATCACCACTTCAGAATTGCCCAGTGAATCAAACAGAGTGCAGTAAAGCAGAGCCCTGTGACTTCCTGCTCCCGGCGAGATGATCTCTCTATTCAGAACATTAAAATAGGAAATGATTCAGAACTAAAATGGGCTCTATAATTCTTTCTTTTTTATAAACCAAGGATGCTGTTGAACTGAATACTTGTAGGATCATCGCGTGTCACAACCTCGCGAATGACTTCAAAGCCGCCGATTCGTCCCTCAGCCTCACGCTTCAGCGATTTTATTAATCCCTTTAGCCAATATGAAAACAGCCGCTGTGAAGGCGCAGTAATGAACTTAACTGTTTCTTTTTGTTGTTGTTGTGTTTTTTTTCTTCCCCGCGCAAGACAATTAGAGCGCAATTAGCTGATTGGAGCGATAAAGACAGATAATCGCTGTTCAAAGTGCTTCTCTTTTCGCCGTTGTGTTTGAAACCAAGGATTTCTCCAGACCTGTCAGAAGCCAACGGTGTCCTGATAACTGAGCGACACAATGAAAAACCTCTGAATACTCAGACACACACTGAGGGGTGTTTATGATCCTTTTCTTTGCATGCTTTCAGATAACACCAGTTGTGTACGTTGGCATGAACAGGGACTGTGTGTGAGTGTGTGTGTGAGCGCGTTTCGTCATTATCGTCATGTCCATCACATATTTGTCTCTCAGGTTATTGTAATCTGAGTACTATGTTGACGTAGAAAATAAAATGATTTGAAGTCACTGTATCTAACTCTTTTTTTTTTAACACTATTAAATGAGTCTCACTTCCTGTAGTAATTGTGCAGCGTGTTTTTTACACTTGTTTCTCCATTTACGAGAAAATGCAGCAACCTGTATGATATATATGACAGTAGTCTCCTGCTCTGCTACTGAACATGATCAAACTGAATCAAAGAGTTCACAATCATGCTAGCTGGAAAACGTTGATATGATTACTCACTTTTCTTTCCTTGAAATGCATACTGACATAAGCACTAACTGTACACTTTTAGGGCCCGTTGATTGCGACAGCTTTTACAAATGGATACCATTGAACAGGTGGCCGGTTGCCATCTCATCAGAGGTATTGCATTTTATTTACTGTGCTATTTCTATCAGTCTCTCTCTAATATATGTTCATCACATCATTCATTGTTTATTCACCTCCTTGGAAGTGACAGAGCTGGCAGTAAAGTGTGAGTGTGACGGAAAGTTTCCTGCTCCAACGCATTAAGGGGCCTTTGTTGGCAAGGTGGTCTGTGTGATGTTTTGATAAAATAAAAAAAACAAAGTGAGAGAAAAGATAATCAGTAATTCAGATTCAGTCGTGATCACTTTCTGATCACGTTTCTGCTTCCGTCACACACGCACACACACATACTACCAGTTCTGCAGTTTTCTCTTTTCTTATTAACATTTTTAAATGTTTCCATCCTAAAACAGTAAAAGCAAATCTTGTCACTTCTACCACTCAGTGTCACATACCATTTATAATGTCTTTGATGTCATTATATCATACCTAAGGTCTGGATGTCCAAGGACGGGACTCGGGACCTTCACCGCTTTGACTAAAAGAAATCCCAAATTTAGAGCTGTTTTTCTATTTAAAAAAAAAGAATAAATTAATAAATAATGGCTTTGAATGAAATATTTCTCAAACTGTAAATGTCCATGAGGAACCGAATATTTCAGTTTCATCATGTTTATTTTGCCACCGTAATTCATCTCGACTGCTAACATTGTCCCTCATATGTACAGTATAATATTCAAATATGTCTTGAGCTTTCTTGTCCGCTTCCAGCTATTTTTCCGTAGATATGATGTGTGAAGTGTGTGTCCAACTCATGCGCGCACACGTGTGTTTAAATCGCTGTCTGATCGGCTGTTTCCAGCCGAGCACTCCTACTGTTACACAAGGCTGGAAATCTAACAAGTGCTGTAACTAAGAAATAGACTTGTTCCCAAATGTGAGCATACTGTACATGCATCAAGCTGTTCAGGCTGATCTTTACAGTAATGATCTGTACTTGCGATATGCCTGCAGTAAGTTTTAACCTGCTGCACTCGAGGATAATTGCTGTCACATTTCCTTCATGTTATTGTGTCTCAGTAGGCGTTTAAAATATAATCCACATTTCTGCCATTGAATGTTCCTGCACAGTGTTTTTTTTTTTTTTTTAATCAGGATTTCTGCAAATTCAGTGAAGCACCTTCTAACGCTGTTGCTATCCTCTTTTTTTGTTGTTGTTGTTTTTTTTTTCTTTATCACCCAGCAGAGTATATCTGGTGGCCCAGGAAAGACAGGACGAAGTTTCTAATTGGCTTTGTGTGCAGGTGATGCTATCCAACTTCAAGCACTACAGCGTCACCCAGGCAAAAAGAACGAAAGTCGGAACCATATGAAGAAGAAAAGAAAACGTTAGTCATCTCAGAAAAATAACAACTGCTGTACTATAATCCAAACCTCCTATAACTTTACAACCTGGTTTGGTATGATGTTTCACGTCGAATTTCACCCACCTATTTCCTTCCTCTGTTAGCCTTTTTGTTTTGATGAGTTTCTAGAAGGTCATTTTAGTTTTAACCTTAATTTTTGTGTCATTTTATTTTATCTTATAGTATATTTGTGTAAATGGATTTTGTTTGAAGTACGGGGGTCATAGCCAAGAATATCTGCAAGTCATGTCTTCATCTTTGTATGGGTTAGTGTAAAGGAGAAACGATTGGATGTTCCATTCAGTCTTTCCGCGAGAAAAAAAAAAAAAGAAGCTCAGCGTGGAGAGACTCGCTCGGAGAAAAAAAAAATTAAATTTTAACGAAAACTTAAAGAGGGTATCTAAGTAATAAAATCTTAGTAGCTGTTTTATTTCTTGTGATGTCTCATTGTTAACCATAATTACCTATTTTTGGGCAATACAAAGAGGACTCCAATATTTTTATGGTCCTTTTTTATAAGTGTTGTTTTTGTTGTTTAGAAATATATATATATGCTATAACAAATTTCATATAACTACATTGTGAATTCAAACTTGAGAAAAAGAAATGTAGCTGTACATATTATTCCAGTCACTGCATATAACCAACTCAGTGAGAGAATAGCATATTTTTGTGATGGTGTGTCAAAAGAACATGTTATAGCGTGTGAATAGAAGAAAAAAGCTGTAAACAGTTATTATTATACTTTTTTCTGCTGGAAGACAGTATAATGACCCCAGAAACAAACAGAACACACTTGCTCTGTAAATACTGAAGCTGAATAATTTTACAAGTGTCATACCAGCAAATTTACAAACAGTGAGTTAAGTCAACACAGTTTTAAGAAATAATAATAATAATAATAAAAAAAAAGAAAAGATCCCGATTGGTATCTTTTTGTCTAACTGTTAAAGATATCAGTATCATTTCAAAGAGAGAGAGAGAGAGCGAGAGAGAGAAGAAGAAGAAGAAGAAAAAAAAGACGATTTAATCCAAAGCACACTGTACTTAGATGTGAAGATTAGAACTTGAACCAGGCATTTTACAGTGCTCTGTGCATCCTGACACTTTTATACTCTTGAGAGGAACTTGTTAGTTGTATGTTATTGTTTGTTTCATCCTGCTTGTTCCTGATTCATTTTTGGAACACGATTATCTCGGGCTCTGTGCGAGAGCCTCTATGTAATGCTTGTTCTCTGAATCAGTTCTTTTTTTGAATGAATTAGGAAAGTAAACATTTTGATACCATACCTCAGCCTTTGTGAGTTCTATCGTGGAGTCATTGGCAGGTTTAATTTATTCTCGAGGCAAAATAAATGAAAACACTGAAAGGCAACAAAAAGCGAGTAATCATTGCACTGTGAGTAGTGAAGTACAGGCCATTTTCCTATTTGCACATGTATATGTTGGCTTTTAAAAAAAAAAAAAAAACGGCCCTGTGCTTTGGGATAGTATGAAGGATTTTTGGGTTAACATGTTCTCAATTAGACAAACACTTCAGAGTCTTGAGGAGAGTTAACAGCTGGGGAAATAGTAACTGATATGTTGCAGTGTACACTTGGATTTCTTTATATATTAGACCCATGTCTCATCTGAAGATATTTATTCAGGGTCAAAAGATGACACTGAATTATTCACTATCCGTCACTGCACCAGGTTTTACACAGTATGTGTGGTTGATGCTTTTACTCATGACAAACATTTAATAATGATATGCTCCAGAGTGCAGTCCGGTTTTTAAAGTCATTGATGGAATGAATGGTGTGTATTCTGAAAATACTTTACCTGCTGCGGGTGTATTTGTTGTTTTTCATTTGACCCACTTCTTGTCTCATTTTCTTTTTTGTTTCAAAACAACCAGGTAAAGAAATATGCTGGATACTTCTAAAGTAAATGATATGGAGGTGTGATCAAGTAATAATTTAAAGAGAAAAGAAAAAAAAACCCTTGTAATGTTCAAATGTAAAAGAAAATAAGAAATACAAAACTATAAAAAAAAAGAAAGATGCTTCTTTGCTGATTTCAAGTTTAATCAGAGTTTTATTGATACTTTGTGGTTTATATATTAATAATTGTAATATACTATTAAAATGTACTGTGCATCCATTGCTTTCTCTCTTTCCATTCCCCATCCTCAGAGATCCTACTTCTTTTGTTGTTCATTCATGTATTTCATTAGTGTGTAAAGAAATCACAGATAACTTGTAAACAGAGTGCTGTCTTTGATACCAGTGTAGTGGTCTTTGTTGTTCTCCCTTGCTCTACCTCTCCTTTCTCTCATATTTATCCCCCTCCCTCTCGCGCTCTTTTTCTATCTCCTGTAATTACAAAGTAGATGTTATATAGGACTCATTAATATAATACTTGTAGTGAATAGTGTATTTAGGACCAGTCAAGATAGACCTTTCTCTAAATGATCATGTTATTCTGATATTTGCAGACAATTATTTTGATAGAGGTTCATTGTAATTTATTCCCTGTATGTTTTCTTTTTGGTTTGGTTTTTGCCACTCTCACATGGTTTCAGCTAACCAAAGCTCTCATGGATGAACAATAGAGAAACAGTTGCTGTAAGATGGAATTGTTCACAAGGCATTATTTGGATCCCCACCCTTGAATGTTTTAAAAGGGGTGTGCCATACTACCTTAAATGCTAACGCTAGATATGCAAAACTGTTTTTTTTTTTTTTGGTTGTTTTTTTAAGAGGGACACAAGCTATAATCATGGATAAAGAAGATTTTATGTAAAAAAAAAATTTCATATTTTTTTAAAGAAACACACCAATGATTACCACAATAGTCGTAAAATCAGTCATAGTGCTGTTGGAATAACCTGTTATATCTTTTAATGTTTTTACACTTTGGAAATATCCCTGAAGCCTCTGGCAGTTATTTTTAGATAACACAGTTTTTGACCTCTTATTCCTCACTAAACCTTTAGTAATAATTCTAATCATTTTAAACTTGATTCTGGGAACTAGTTTCGTCTTTTAGTCTGCCATCACCTTTCACACATATTGACATTAAAGAGGCGTTACTGTCGGAATAAAAAAAGACCCACTAAAACAGAAAACCTCTGGCTCTAAAGAAATATTAGCGTGTGTTAAAGTATTGGGTGTGTATCCACGCTGAGTAATAGATGGTTAAATTCATCGCACCCTAAAGCTGTGATTCATTGCTAAGCTAAATCAGAGCAGGGACGATTATACTTAAATGCTCAAGGTTTCCTCAGAACGCCTTCCTCAGACGGTCTACAGTTCAGACCTGTTCAATTTAAACAAGCAGCTGGGTTTCAAAAGGCAAAAACAAACGTGTTATAAAGCTAATTAAACGTAGGAGCTCAAGCTGTGCACACGCTCCAGCCACAGATTCACTTATTTCTGAGCATACTTTTAATTAAACATCATTAAGGTTTTCTATCAGTTATTTAATTCATTTTGCCTTTTGGTGTCTCAAAGTAGAAAACTGTTAAACTGTTTACCGTAAATAAATAACCCAAGTGTCCGTTCATTGTTCTCGGCAGTATAGACTGTCAAAATACACACAGTATGTACAGCAGCTTTGTTAGTGATGCTGATAGACACGTTAGTCCAACAAATCAATCAGTTATTCCAACAAAGCATCTTATAAAATGTTCATTTAAAAAGATATTGATCACATTGGACAATACAGGAAGAATGTAGTATTTACCCAGAACTATAGAAAAAAAAATAAAGGACAGCTAAGAAATAATTTCTTCAACATGTTCCAAGTATTAATGCTTTTGTTTGCCTCATTTGCACATCTTAGTGTTGAAATATCTCAACAGAGGAAAAACAGTACAGAATATTAGGAATCAATTACTTAAGTGTACCACCCTCTGAGTATCAGTTAGGTTTCATTATGACTGATAAAAATAAAGTGTTCCTCCAGTTCATTTGCAGCATTGTCCCTTAAATTCATCTGAATATTTGATCAAATAATAAATCCCAAACTCAAACCACCTATAAACTGATACAAGGACCTCATTAGGAGTTGTGGTTTATTTCCAATTTTGTTGCCGTTTCATGTGAAAAACCAATAACAGCGCAACAAGCATAAAATATATTGTTTTGTTTGTTTTGCTGTTGCAGCGCCTGGTGGCTCTTAGACTATAATTTACCATTTTTGACTGAAAAAATACAACTTGAAATGGCTCATTTTCCCTTGCACAACATCAAAATTGACTTATTTTGTTTTGTGATCCTGTAGCTTGGACTTTAAGGTAGCATGGCTCTGTTGCTGTAATTTCATTTAAAACTGACAACAGTTTACAGCTGATGAATGTTACACATCTTAGTAGACTAGCGTATCCATTTGGGGAGAGGGGAGGGGTCTTGGTTTAAGAAAAAAAAATAATCAAAAAAGAAAAAAAGTCAACCTGGAAGGTGTTGACATTTGTAGTGTACTACCGTATCCATTTAAACTTGAATCTTGAGGCAAGTGCTAGGCAATGGCCAAACAATTTAACCCATCCGTTCTGGGCAAATCCCACCCTGAGACCACGCGCACTTATGAGATTTCTGTCGTCTTGGATTCGAATCTGTTTTCTGAATATGAACAACTGTCTCCCAAAAGCTGGGACATCAGACAAGGACTGTTTCAGGCTCTGCTCCATTTCCAATTAATTAGACTGACTTTGAAGGCTCATTGAACGTTCTTGAGCATTTATACCCCAAAGAGGCTTATTCATAGTGGTGCTAATGGTTTTAAACCAGACAATGTGCCCTTATCTCTGAGAGATACTGGATACAGTCACAGTGACCACAAAGTTAGTCTCCCAGTCCACAAAGTGACTCTCTGTAACGCCACCATTTATAGTGTCGGCTCTCTCGTTTGAGGATATGACAAAGATCGGTTCATGTTCACAAATCTAGACTGAAGTCTTCCAGGTGACAGAAATAGCACAAGTTCGACAGTTCTGTCGCGTTTTAGGGTGAATTTCCCCTTCAGTCCAAACCATTGCCATCTCACCCCATGCTCATCACGAAATATGATACATACAATTGCAATATATATGTGTATAGATGAATATATACTTGCAATCTTCACTCATTTGAACTTGTCTGAACAATGTTAGACTGGAGACCTCAGCTGTATACAGAATATTCCTCACGCAGCTACACCCAGGTTCATATAGTCGTCATTATTAGCTTACGTTCGCCAACACGAGAGTTCACCCCTGGCGTGTTGTCGAGTTTGGAGCAGACCGCATGGCCTAGAGGGGAGCCTGGAAGCTCTTCAGACTGCATGGACGGCAGTGTGAGGCTCTGCTGTGCTTCCATGTTTCTGCAGGCTGAGCACAGAGCTCTCTTCACTGCTGTCTGCCCATTCCTAACACTTGCCCCTTTTTTTTATGTTAACCGACTTTTTATGGCGAGAGACAGACAGACTTGACTGACATCTGAAAGCATCTTTCAGGTTATCATATGGCTTGCTTAAGCCCTGTTGTAAAATATACTAAAAAAAAAATAATAATAATAATAATGGATGGGGGTCTCTCACATATCAAATGTGGAAAGTCTAATTTTATATTTGTATTTTCAAATAATAATATTGACAAAAAATGTCTGTGAAAGGTTTCCATCCTCTACTGTGGTCCAGAAATTGATGTGTCTGTCTGGAAAATAAATAAAATAAACTGAATTGTTATATTACTTGTTTTCACTGTTTCATTGTATTCTTATTTTTTTTGGTAATATATTTCCTTAAAAGTGGAAGAAAAAAAAATCTGATACGATATCTCAACATTTCACGTGTGCAATTATGCAGTGACCCATCGCATCAAAGAGACATTCACTTCCCATAGTGTTTAGCATCTGTTGACATCCCATAACTGGATACTGACACAAGACTGGTGTGAGTACTCTGTTTATTACAAACAGCAGGGTTGTTCTCTTTTTCCTTTTTCTTTTTTTTTTTCATTCCACATTCTCACTCGACCACACACTCAGCACATCGGCACCGGGATCCTTCGAGGTCACTCATAAGTCAGCAGCATTAATGGAGTCTGAGCGCTAAAGATGCGTTTGAGGAAGCGGCGAAAACAAACGCGTAGCTGGCGTGTAATTCTGCTGCCCCTCAGTGGTCTCTCTCAGCGCCGGGGAAGATGCAGCGCTTTCAGGGGGAGAAGAAAAAAAAGCTCAGCAGCCACCAGTGCTTTATTTTCCATCAGCAGTATCACATGGAGAGCATCAATATTAGCTGAGGCTCAGCGTATAAACGGCTGAGGATGTGATGAGTGGATGAGCAAACAGGCTGCTGCATGACAGGCCTTTTTAGAGCCGTACAATACTAGAGACGCACTCGCAAAGTGTCAGGGTTTACCTTTGATGTGTTTGTCACAGTGTGATTAGTTCTGCTTTCACTTGAGATGGAGAATTTCATTTCACATGCCAGAAACAAAAATCTGATTCCGAGTCATTTTCTGAGGTGAACCAGGAGAACGAACCACCGAAAATGTAAAAATAATTTATTCTCCCTCACCTAAACAATTACTTTTTTTCCCTCCTCCTGTTCCATAAAGATAAAAATCATGCTGGTTCTTGACAGCTGGTTTCTGACTGGATTGTTCCATTTTTCTACCACAGGGACTCCAGTGTGTGCTGTATATGTAGCACAGATAAAGCTGCAGATAAAGTACAATGCTAATTTGGTAAAGAGTACCCCCTGCAGATTCAAACCATGTTTTTGTATATGTTTCCTGTGATAGGCTGTGAGAGTTAAACATGAGGTTTGAGTTGCATTGAAATTCAGGGATCAAGGTTTTTAATGTGGCCGCTTGTCAGGTGAGACCAGTGCCCCGACAGCTTCATCACTCATTCAGACACGGTGATCTATAATTCTGACTGAGATCAATACTGTTTTTCAGAGCCGAGGCACTACAAGTTTAGATCACTCTGCAGTCGTCGTGTTTGTGGAATGAGCGTGATGATCTAACTGACAGTCTGGACTATTGTTTCACTTCTACAGAAGCTGTTTTTATTTATTTTTTCACTCTCTGTGGCAGACCAGTGTGCAACCCAGTCATAAGGTATGTGCATGCATACAGTAACATACAATCATCTCAAACACAACAGCCCTCATGTATAAACAGATTGAAGTAGAGCACATGGATAAAACAATGTACTCTCATGTTTTGGATACTCAGTATTTCTACATTGTTGGTGAAATAATAATTTTGAAATCGCTTTAAACTTGCTTTTAAAAAAAGTATAGATGTAAAATTATAGTAAGGATTCTTTGTGAAAATTTGTAAATGAGAAATATTATTGAAGAGATAGAAAAATTATATCTGGATTTTTTTTATTTTATGATATTACATATTTTTATTAACCTACAGCAGATCTGAACTGGACTTTGTCCAGATCCTGGCCGCTGTAATTAGCAGACAAATTCATCAAACGGTTGACTCCCGCACCGACTGTGTTTTTAACTTACGGGCCTAACCGGTTGACCTTTCCAGTCCACCTTGCCTTTAATTAAGTGCTAATTAAAAGTGCCGTTAAGATCAGAGAGCTTGACACTCGTCGGACCTTAAACAGGAGGATTCAGGTCTTTGGTGGAACACTGTAAGACAATCAGCAGTCATTATAGGAGCTAAATGTCAGCTTGCAGCAGAGAAAAGGAAGCAGTTATTAATCTGTGAAATCAAAGTTTGTTTGAAGGTAAAAACATTGTGAGTAATATTTGAGCAGCAGCGCCTACACTATGAAAATGTATCTCCTATATTCATCTATATGTGTGACCGCTGTCATCTGTATTATTCTGAAAAAATTACCAGAAAAAATAAAGATAGGTGGACATCATTCTTACATTATTCTATATTTTTACTTGTAACAAAGTTGACATTTATACTGCTATGCATTGATTCAAAACCACTCAAATTCAGGACGTCCACCAACTTTTGACTGGCAGCATGCACACAGTGACACACATAAACTTTACCAAATATGTGTGCAGCATGTCACCCGCTCATCTGATGGCCTCACCTCGTACCAGCGGCTCTGTGTAAATTTCCCATGGGCCAGTGCTAACAGGCTGGATGTGACAGCTCCTGGCAAACACAAACAAGCCACAGTGTGCAGAAATGCCACGGCGAGGATGCGGCGCGGTAACAACGCTCAGGCCGCTGCTGTGGAGGTGGGTGGCGAAGAAGTGGTCGTTCAAGAGGCGGTCGGCTGCCACCTCCGCCTGCGTCAGGCCGAAAAAGCAGCGGGGAAGAGCTGAAGAATACCTGGCTGCCATGCATATTCATGTCGTGATGTGGTGCTGCAGGAGACTCGCAGCCCCCATCCTCAGCCTGCAAGGACACCTCGGGGCCCCTCAGCATTTATTAACTGTAATTAAGAGCTAGTCTGAGATGCTGGCATGTTTAATTGCCAATTACAGGTAGGTTAGCTATAGATGAAAATGACAGCTATTTATATAGTCCATCAGCCTAAATAATCAAGCTGTGTTTATACCTTAAAAAGAACGTCTGGGAAGCATCCAGGATCCGCACACAAGCCTGGCATTGTAGGAATTCAAGTGCAATAATGAGCAATGTTCAATGGATATGCACTTAATTTTATGTGCATCACTAAATTATCTCCCTGCACAGCCATGTAATGGTTGCTCCTCTTTTGAAGCGGAAAATTTTTTTGACAGAGCTGTGTAATAGAGTCAATAGTTGATGGGAAGACTGCTGTGGATGGGGAGATGAGGCACTCAGGTGGCTCTTTCCTCCCAGACTCCAGGCCTAATGTAGCCTTTGGCATGGAAATTGACGTGACATTGATGGGCACTCTCCCGCCAGCAGAGAGTCATGCGCCTGCACAGCCTTCCAATTCACTAATAATTGCTGATTAAAAACTAGTTAAGAGTCCATGAAAACTCAAATGTGCATTAACCAAATGACCTTCTGGGAATGGCAAACAGTCTGCAGCC
Source organism: Terapon puta (assembly GCA_028564955.1). Taxonomy (NCBI): domain Eukaryota; kingdom Metazoa; phylum Chordata; class Actinopteri; order Centrarchiformes; family Terapontidae; genus Terapon; species Terapon puta. Next base: position 7,408,495 of record JAOXYL010000078.1, read on the forward strand.
AGGAACACAGACAGCTTCATATGTGAGAGCGGTACCTGGATTGTTTTTGAGAGGGTGGAGATAAGGAACAAGCAGGAGTGTGCTGCGTGGGACTATTTCTTTCAAGAATGAGTTCGGGTTTTTTTTGTCTTTGCAGAAATTGGTGTTGTTCTCATATAACATGTTCATCGTGTAAGAGGTGTCCATCTTTGAGATAATAATCCCACATATGAAGAAATCTTAAGAATCATAATCTGTCACAATCTAATACCTTATTCCAATTGAGTATTATAATCTAAAAATCTAAAATAATTCACCATTAAACTCTATAT
>JAOXYL010000078.1:7415810-7429806 GCA_028564955.1 Terapon puta
GGGGGCAGCGGTAAACACCGGTTCAATTCCATGGACAGAGTGAAAAAATGTGTGTGTGTGTGTGTGTGTGTGTGTGTGTGTGTGTGTTTGTGGTGAAAATACGCCACCTGCTGTGTCAACAGCTCCCAGAGTCATCCCAGTAATCACACAACATAACATTTACACAGGTGGCAAAAAAACCCATTTCCAAACATATATACATTTCATAAAAGCTGAATAAAATTGTTCTAAATGCACCATAACAGTGAGCATTTAGAATTTTTAACATCAGCTGTTTCATGTGTCCTGAACACACAGTTTCATTTTAGAAAGTGTGATAGTGTTGAATGAAGCAGGTGATGATGTTTAAATCATTTAGAGATAACAAGATGTCTTATATACAGTTGAGCCATAAAATAGATATTATATACTTATCAGATTATTACTCTTATTCATTACAATATATTTTTTTATATGTATTAAATATATCTTCAGATTACATGTCAAAGTTGAAGCTTAAGTTAAACACTACAATATACTTAAAAATATAACAGAATGATCTTGTCTGTAAAAAAAATTATATTATATTATTATAGATTAGTTACTTTTTAAAGGCTTGTAACCTTTTGGAAAGCATATGAAAACTGAGCTGAGTTATACATCTAAAAGGCTCATAAAATCAGATTAAACCAGCTCCTCTGTTTTGTAGCGGCTCAGTCAATGTGCACCAATCCTTCATCCACAAGGGGGCGTATTTCAACAACAGTCTGCACCTCTGCTCACCGGTGGTGCTGCAGCTCCTCAAGGCCCCGATCCAGCTGAGCTCATTACGACCACGCGGCCTCCACCAGCGCTGTCCTCGCTCCGGCAGGCTGTCGAGCACTGAGTGAACACGTCTGTCGCTGAGCAGGAACATTTCTTAACATATGGTGTCAAAAGCGAGGTGGACCTCCAAGAAACAGCTGCCTGCAGAACACCTCCAGGTCCATGTGCTGTGTTTGTTGCTGTTGCTGTTAGTTACATTTAACTTTTAGTTACTAAACTTTTTTTATCTAACAAAAATCAGAGATGTGTTTGATGTCTAAATCTGATGAGTTTATTAGTTTCACTGTTACATATTAATCACAGATTATCATTCAGTACTAAGGCTGAATTATTAAATGGGCAAAGCAGGCAACTATCTTAGTATGAAGACTTTTTCAGGGGTGCATGTTCTCAAATAAGTTCAAGTTCAATCCAGTGCATGTAAAATGAATAAATACAAGTGTTCAATACTGTTTCAAATAAAAGCGGTTTTAAAAACCTTAAAACTAGTTAAAAAAGGTTTCACCAAATCGACCAAAAGTACAATGGCCTATTTTACTGTATAGTGTTTTTAAAAGATTCTATTACTGTAATATTATTTCTAATGTATTCATGTTTTATATCATACAAAGACTGTTCTGCCAATGTGTGTCAATTCAAGTTAAACCTTTTAGAGAATTGACTGTATCCTTAAGTATTAGGCAAATCACGCCACCTAAATTATGCTAAATGAAAATAGTTTTTTAGAAAACACTCGGAAGTGACCGATTGTTTTTTTTTTTTTTTAAGGTTTTAAGAAAATAAGAGTTTGACTCAAAGCCTAACACTGTGACACTGAAAACTTTGACTTTATAGAGAGAGGGTTTTTGCAGGGAATAACTGCATCAACATTTTATAGGTGAATATAAGAAGTAGAGGTCTTAAATTAGCATGCAATATAAAGTAAATGACTTCTCTCTTAAATGTATGAAGTAAGAAAACTCAAGAAAAAAAAAAAGAGTTCAAGTGCCTCAGAACTGTGCTGCAGCCGTGAGCGAGGCGCTGCTGTATTCCTGATCTTGAGGTCTCGTCTTGAAGAGAGTCACAGGTTTTTTTAAGATTTTGAACCCATTTGTAGCAGTGCATGTGATGATCTGTCATGGTAAACAAGCCAATACACCGTCAGCGTGCGACATGTGGACACCACGCACAAAACACTCAATTCTTCATGAAAATTTGACATTTTAATGGAAACTAAAATTGTGAACACTGGAGGTTTTTTTTTATTGACTCTATTACATTGTTTGGAATTTGAGGGTTATTATCATGCTTTAAAAAAAAAAACATGTAATGTGACACTTCTGTTAAATTCACAACAAAAATTAAATAATCAGACTGCTCACTTAAAAAAAATTAAATGTCAACCTGTAAGACATTTGAGAAAAGAAATGCTATTGCCTCATATTTTTAAGGGGGGCTATAGATGTAAAAGTGATACCAAGGAGGAGCAGACCACAGAAAGAAAAGAAAAATGCATCAACAAGCACAACACCCATTTGAGATGACACAGAGAAACTAAAGAAAAAGATGACTCGGCACAACGCATCACCTCTTTTCACGACTGAATCCTGTGAAGACATGTTGTTCTTGTTTAATTCACCTCCCCGTGTGCGGGATCATAAAACACTGTACCTCTCGGGTGTCACTGAATGAAACAAAACAAAAGAAAAAAAAAAAGCCCCCTAAATTAAAACATTTTCCACAAGAGGCAATGACAGTTTAAAGGTGGGACAGTTTTTAAGTCGAGCACAAACACCAAGTCCAGCATTTCCCATTACAGACGACTGATTACTGGATGAAGAAGCAGCACTTTCGGTATTTGTTTTATCTTTTTTTTTTTTTTTTTTTTTTAAGATTTCTCCTCTCTCACTCCGTATTAATAACACGCTCAAAGTGACATTCAGCTGCTACAGTAGTGACTTCTCTTCACTTAAAAAAAAAAAAAAAAAAATTAGTAGAAGAACCTCCTCCAAACCCAGCACGATGTCAGGAAGCTGGTTGTGACATCATCAATGCCCTAGCCCACCCGCCCACCCACCCCTGTCTGTGCATTTGCCGTTCAGTAGCTGAATATCTGAGTAGTGTACCTTTGGCGAAAGCAGATTCAGAGTTGTTGAACCGCAACATTAATACCTCACTCCCGCTCACAAATGACCCAACATCACTACAGATAAAAAATATATTAACAGGAACTCTGGGATGCAGTGTCCTTTCGATGCTCAGCACTCCATCACAACTATTCGAAGAAATGACTTAAAATGATCTGTATAAAATCTGCTGGAAAGGAGTAACTTCAAATATATTAACATCGATGCTATGGAGGGGAGGGGAGAAAGGTCTATCGGCGTTAATCAGTAACTAAGTCATCTAAAACTCATCAACAATGAGACATCTTGATTTTCTGCATCATTTATTCCTTTTAGTCTCATCCTACTTGTGCAACTATGGATAAATTATTATGACTCAAAAATAAAACTTTTTTTAAAAACATATGTTAAAACAGTAATTTGTTAAAATCAGTTCAAATCAATTATGTGCTACTTCAGACATCAACTTGACAATGGACTGGCATACACCACCAGCACAAGCGCTCCTCATCTGTCCCATTCAAACTGATTTTGGCTTAAGGTCACACAATTCTGAACACAAGCCATGAAAAAAAAAAAAATCACATAAACCTCTAGAAAACACAAAAAGCTCATTGCTTTCAGCTGTGTCCATGTCGCTTAAAAAGAAGTAGTTAGGATTAGCTGTGAGAAAAACTTAAAACAGCATTTGCAAATGTTACAAAAAAAGAGAGAAAAGAATGGCACGGATATATGCTGGAAGCAGATTTTAAACAATCAAAATTGCTGTATTTAATACGTTTTTTTTTCCCCACGCAGGCACCTGAACATGAAACAACAGGAGGGGGGTGAGGGGGGAGTTGAAATATACGAGGAACTTGCATATAATAGGAAGAACTCGCTACGCACACAACCACAAGGAAAAAAAAACAAAACACGAGGCCAAACTCGTCACTCGCGACCCGAAGGCCTGCATCAGCATCCTTGAGGTGATTGCACATCCTGAGGGGGTGGAAATATAAACTCCACATGATCAGGCTTCTCTCATCTCAGCACACCAACAGTCAGTCGCTTGATCCCCACCCCACCCACGCCGCTGATTAACCATCTGCTCAGCTTCAAGAACCTGTTTTTGGTTTGCAGGCTACGACGCTAAATAATCGTTCTATCTTTACAAATGCATATACGGCGTAGCCTTTTTGCTGTATTAAGTGCTTGAAAAAGAGGAGCCTTGGGGGTGGGAGGATGGGAGATTCACTGATTTCCCTGTACAGGACCATCCTCACTAAAAAAAAAAAAAAAAAAAAAAAAAAGAATAGATTTTAAAAACAAAAAAGGTCATAAGACTACAGTAATATCACATACTACATATTTTGATCACCCTGTTTTACATTTTGAAGCCAACAGATGCGTCGCTGTCTGTTGATAATGCTTTGGACAATTTGGCATTGACCGTTTGGGAACCTGATTGTGTCACTTCGTAGAAATAAAACTGGATTGCGACGTCGATGTCCACAAGCACAGAAATACGGTTAAAAAAAAAAAAAAAAAAGTCTGAATGGTAATGGGCGACGTCTCCCCGAATACCCTCGGCTTCCTCATCAACCAGCTCCGACACAATCGTTCTCATTCAGAGGGGCGGCGTCTGATCCCGCACTCATCCATCACACGCTGCACAATGGAGGCCAAAACAAAGCGTTTTAAATACCAGAGAGCTGACTGAGATTAGATGTGGAAGTTAAAAATGTCAAGACGACCGGTTGCAGTTGACTTTTCTTTTTTTTTTTTTGGTCTTTTTTTTTTTTTTTTTTTTTGAACCCCCCCCTTCCCAATTCTCCACACACAGTACAAGCACGAGCCGCAGCGCCGCCTAATCAGGACACAGTGGGAAGAAGTGTACTTGAAAGCTCACACCCAGATTGTAGCTACCCCACGGAAACACCACTGATGTTCAGCAATAATAAATCAAGAGGTGCTTCACTATGAACACACGAGGGAGAAAATCAACCATCAAAGATTACAGTCTAGTATACATAGGAAACGTCGCTTGGAGCAATGTGCTTCTTTTCCTTTTTTTTCCTTTTCTTTTTTTTTTCTTCTTTTTTTAAGTTTTAAAGGGGGAAATAAACTTGGTATTTTTAGAGCCCAAAATGATCAATGACAGCACCTCGCATGCCATGCTGTTTTTTTTTCCGCACAAATAGTTATTTGGTGTTTTGTCACAACATTGTATGGGACTCTGTATAACGGGAGTCCGATTCAACATTTCCAATTTAAGAACGTTACATGACAGGGGCCATTTGGCAAAAACAATGTTCAACATAGTCATGGCTTTATCAACACTACCTGAGTTACATTTAATAATTCTGTATTTATCAACTTGTTTTTTTTTTGTTTTGTTTTTTTTTTTCTGAAAAGTAACAGCCCAGAGCCATTCTTTCAATGAGTATTTCTTGTCAGTACATATAGATCTCTCTAGTAATTAAAAGATAAAAGCAATTAGTTTACATAAAGTGCTATTAATCCACACATTAACCAAATCATAGCTTTTGTAGAGAAAAGAAACCGGGACAGTTCCCTTCGTTACGCTGAACAAACCAATCCTGATTTGGCGATTGTGATGAACGTGATGTCACAGCTGGCCAGTTAGCAGTTAGCAAATTTGGGGCGACGTAATTAGACCTTTAGATGTGAGCTTGTATGTAAAACAAAAACAAACAAACAAACAAAAAAAAATCACCTAAGAAATTGTGCAACATGTGAAAACGCACCTTAAAACATTTTGAACAAAGAAATGAACTGCAGGCCACACCAGCATCTTGGGCGATGATTTTGTAGCTCCATATAACCCATTTCAAACACTGTATGGATCACACGGTGTTATTGCACACTGGATTTGCAAATGTAAAAATGTTATCCACAGTAAAACAATAGTACAACTTGTCTTCACATTTCGACACAGTTTGACAAAGTGGCTAGTCGGGGGGAGGGGGGGATGTAGATTAGTATTGCAATTATTGTTGTTACTGTTATCTTTGTGTGGCGATGAAGAACGACTTCGGATTCGATCATTTCCACCAGTAAACATGCAAGAAACACAATGCCATAAGACGGACAGGGAAAGACCAAAAATGAGTCCAAAAGAAAAAAAAAAGTTAAAGAACAAGAAAGCTAAGTGGTAAAATGCAACACGTTCGATTGATGAGGGGAATTCAACTGTTTTTTTTGTTTGTTTTTTCACACAGAAATGCAGGCGCCATAATGTGCATGGACATCCTGAGTCTTGCTGCTGAACAGGTAGCAAAAAACACAGAAGACCTAACTGGCAGTAGTGTCTCTTGCTTAACAATTTGTCGCTCAGTTAGTTCCTAAACTCAGGATTCATACACACAAATCTGAATTCAAGAAATGCCTCCACTGACGTCGTAACAATCTGCATGAAATGTATGAAAAGCTTTAAAAATGTTTTACCATTAACAGACACCTGATTTTTTTTTCTTCTAATTTGAAGCAACACCTGTCATAAACAATGAAATGAAGGGGCAGGGCTTTCCTTCAAACTGGGCATTTCTGTACCTGTGCTCAGGGGTCAGATAACACTCATGTTAAGTCAGACAAACAAGTATAAAAGAAAAAAAAAAAGCAAGAAAGCAAGCATTTAATTTCCGGGCTCTGATTTCCCCTAAAAAAAGCAAAGGAAAGAAAAAAAGGATTTAAGACAAGGTTCTCCCTTCCTGGATGGGGCCTCACCTATGAGTTTCCACTTAACTTACAGTTTAACAGGACTCCAAAAAGATCTTTAATCCACAGCTTCAAGGCATTCTTTGCAAAAGTGTGTTCTCCTTTCCACCACGATGAATTCAAGCTTGCACACGGATGTGTATGTATAACGTCTAACATATCTACAATGAACTCATTTGAACGCATGAAGAAAGAAATGACTGAGGCATCCCATAGTCAGACTGACGGCTGCCGCAGTTCAACAGGATAAAGGCTTAGGGAGGCGCAATCCACGACACCTTCCTTTGTTGAACTCCCGAACATCATCCTAAAGAGCCGTGAGACACGCGGCTACCACAGCTCAAAGGTTGCAAGTGTCCATCGGAGAGGCACCAATCAACTTCTTTAAGGTCTCTCCACTGTGTGTGTGTGTGTGTGTGTGTGTGTGTGTGTGTGTGCGCGCGCGCAAGTGTATATAAGTGTGAGTGTCTGTGTGTGCACGCGTTTGATGCCCCCCAAAGAAGTCCGTTATTCCACCCGAGACTCCAAGGAAAATCTGTCATGCTAAGCTATCAATTGTTTTCACAGTTGTCACTTTATCTGTCCGACAGGATTTGTGATTTCCAAGGTAGATGTAACTGCAGCACCCAGAAGACGTAGAAGGTAAGTACTGTAGATGATCTACCTCACTGATCGGGTCCATCCTTGGTCTCGTCATAAACCACTACTCTTTTTGGATCTAGAGCAGAGGGGGAGAAGAGGAGGGAGAGGGTTAGATTAGTCAACATGAATTTAAGATTATAAAAAGAACACAATCGACAGATAATCCAGATTCAAATTGCCAGTGTTGGCATATTTTATTTAGATTAAGTTCTTGAAAAGATATTTTACTTTGTTTGAAAGCTTTGGCTTCTTTTGATACATAAAAAATAGGTTTTTATTATTATAAAGTATAAAACATGATTTCATTATTATATTAGTGTATTAACATAGACACTGAGTTATTGTTATTAGTATAGAGAAGTTTCAATCAACACTCAGCCCTGTAACCAATAGTATAATAAAGCTTGTGGTTGGATATTTAGCTGACATATCCTCAAGCATCACTAAACTCATGCCTGTGTTGATTTTGTGTGTTGACACTATTCACTTGCCAGCTGGCGTGACTGCAGCACCATACTCCAACAGTATGTCACACTGGGTCATTTTAACAGTCTCTGTTGGTGATTACCTTGTGTTGCCTATGTTTCTGCTGTTTAGTAATAAAACAAACGTGGCCTTTTGTCTTTCAATAATGTACTGTTGTGTAATGTTAGTCCATGATATGCAGCTGTCTGTCCTCCAGAGACATGTTGAATACATTAATGCAGCCTTTGTGCGCATGCTGCTCAACCAGAACAAAGTTTTATTTGTGCCTGTCCTTCAAGTGATTTATAGCAGGAAGTCAGCTAAACAAGCCTGAGAATCAGTATCAATACCAGTTATCTTACTCATGTGAAGGTCGGAAGCTGGATTAAGTATAACTCCATTAACAGATACAGATAAGATGTCAATCTTGAGATTCAGAATGTTAGCAGCTTAGTTGGATCCTTCATGTTTTAATATTGAATACCAGAGCTGAAGTCTGACCTCTGGAAATGTCACAAACATTGCAAGTAATGGAGTTCATGATAAGATGCTCTGTAATTGAATGTACATGAAAACAAGTCCTTTTGTTTTTCAACATTTTCATCAAATCTGGATGTGAATCAAAACACCACTACACTCTGTACATTTACAAATGAGTAACATTTTCCTCACTTTTATAACATTTTTACATTTCAGAATGTAATTTTTGTTGAGAAATGTACATGCTAAATATTTCTATACAGCTTTCTATACAGAAAAAAATAGGTTACGAAAAAGTTTAGTTTACCTTGTTTTTGCAAGTTGAAAATGGATTCCATTTCTGTTGAAGTAAAAACACAGATTATTGTTATAACTGAAAACACTGCCCAAAACACATAGGAATTATGATTTCTGAAATAAACGTTTCATACTTATGGCACATTAAATCTCTTGAAACTTGACGGTGCTTGAAGTTATAATCCTTAAGACCACAATCCCACTCACCATTTAACGTCTTTATACATTCTGCTATTACCTCTTTATATATTAGTTTTCATTATGACAGAGTCGGTCATGAACTGGATTCATACAGCCATCACACAGGAGGCATTCACAGGAAACAGTGCATCATGTAATCCAGTGTTACGGTTTATTACTTTATCTCAGCAGTATCAGCCTCACTGTTCACTGTTCCACAGTCAAAGCAGGGCTATATTAAGTTACTCTTGATGCAAAACACCAATTTCCTAATTGCTTCACATTAAAAGCATTCAATTGCTGAAACAGGGATGAAGCACTGTGATGCAGTCACAAAAGACAAGCGTCACAGAGGTTACTAGCCACAACTGTTTGTCAGAAATGTTTCATTTTTTACTTTTTTTGTCTGTCAGTGGATCATTTTCATTTGTTGTACAGCTATAACTAAACAAGTGGGAGCAGTCAAAGTAAGCCGCTATATGTAGAGTTGCAGACGACAGGCTGCACACCCTAAACTTCTCAGAAAAGTGAATAGCACTCAAGTGGAAAACTACTTGCAATTGCACGACATATAATCAGATTGCTATTGCAACTATTACTGACAAACTTCTTTACTGAAAACAATGCAGGTTTGTTTGATTGCAACGTGAACAGATGAACTAGTTGTTCTTCTGTTGAATTTATGACAAAGTAGCTGCTCACTGTGCGTTTGCTGTAGAATTATCTCATTGTTACTACCAATATCCAAAGGTGTCGTCAAATCAGCCAGGAATTAAACCTTAAGGATTACAACTTAAACGTTCACATAAATAATGTAATAAATACTGTACATAGTCAAAGTTACCTTTAGTGTGATAAGTGACAGCAGCTTTAATATCAAAGGACCCCCAGCTACACCTTCTGCCAATGTCTTTAGAGAGGGCCTGTTCTTTAGATGAGCCAAACAACAAAGTGGTTAGCTGGCCCTGTGCAGGCTTAGCACCGTTGTCTTTACTGGGGGTCGAGACTCCAGCACCCTTGGCCTCGACTTTTGTCTTTTCCTGGATACATGACTGCAGCTTGTTTTCCTCCTCGCTCATCACGCAAGCAGGAGAACAAGCATTAGACACACTGCACGGGGCACAAGTCCTTTTCTCAGGGTCTTGAGCCAAAGTGCCATGCTCCAAGAACGATGGGCTAACATCAAAGCATGGCTGGGCAACCTTGGCTGCAACAGCCTGACACTCGCTTTGAGGTGCAGCCACAGTTGTCTTGTCCTCTGCCGGCACCTGGCCACTTCCCCCTTCAGACCCCAGGTTGGGCTCATTGATGAAGGAAAGCCCCCACTGATTCTGGAAGATATCTCCCAAGGCTTTCTGATTTGTCTGAGCAGCCGGTGGGTCAAGGTGACGAGCACTAGGGAGCACAGGTTGCATATTTAAAGGGTAAATTAAAAGAGTACACTTCCTAAGCTCATAAGCTTCTCCGTCTACAGGACTAGTCGTAGAGCTACAGTTACTTTCCAAAGGAGATGCTACATTCTCGCCAATTGGGACAGATGGGGCTGGTGGAATACTACTAGCAGCAGGAGCAAAGAAGGTACCCACTGATGGGCAGCCGTTTCCATTTCCAGAAACAGGACCATTAGTAAAGCTAGCTGAGGTGATAGTTTTCATAGCAGACATAGGGACCTGTGACAGTCTAACAGGAGGAGGCAGTGCCTCTCCTCCAGCTTGAGCTACTTTGTTGAGGTTTTCTTTTACTTTACTTGCATAACTGATCTTGGGAACAATTTTTGCACTGCTATTGTCCACAGGAAATACTGGAGGGGGCTTGAACAAAGTCCATGAGTCCTCTTTTGAAGGTGAAGAAAGCTTGGCTTTGTGCCGTTCCTCAGTCTTTTTAGCAAAGGTGCCAACTGTTTTACCATCAGAGTTTTTCCTCTGAGAATCACCCATTGAAGCATCTGACGCAACAGCACGCCTAGCTGCTGACTGAGTGTCTACTTTATGGGGGGCTCTAAAGCCATCAAGTCTGGATGTCACTCCCTTCTCAGTGGTCTCAGTATTAAAAGCTCCATGCTCCTGTGTAGTGTTGCCCTGCTGCATGTCTTTCTCCTTTTCTCTGATCACAATATCAATGTTCTTGGCATTATTACATCTGGCCTTGCGTTTCTTCGGAGTAGTATATCCACCTTCGGAGCCGCTGCCGTCATTGTCCTTGCTAGAATAGCCATTTGTAATCAAGCCACAGTTTACAACGCCATTTTGAAGCAACACAGACTCTTTCTTGTCCAAAGGTTGGCCCTCGTGATGATTCAAATCCAGAGCCTTTTCCTTGTCATTTTTAAGGTCCATATTCTTCTTCAGGTCCAACCCTTTGCTGCCCACTTTTGGAACAGTTGTGTACAGCTTCTGCATTGATTTCTGCTTCACATTTGTATTATTTGTGTATCTGTTGCCATTGCTGTTGAGGGGATGCGACATGCCAACAGTATCAGACAGATGTGGATTCTTCTCCCCCTCGTCCTCACTGATGTTTACTTTTTTATTGCCTGGAAGGGGAAACAAAATCAGTTTATACTGAAATGATAAAAGGTCATGCTTTCCACTAACCTGTCTGGCAAGAAAATGCACAATAACACTGTGTCACTTCATATGACCTTTGAGAAAAGAATCAACCATTACAGGGTACTGTAACAAATGTTTGGAAAAGTATTTGTCATGCAATGAGGAGCAGCTTCAGATCCCAAAATAACAAAACTCTTATTTGTTATCAGGAGGCTGTATCTACTTCCATGCTAGTATGACACTTACACTCAAAATTATGTAGTAGTATGAATGATACCACTTCATTCATGCTTTCATATTAGCTTGGTGTTAGCTTCTACTTTATTCTGATAAATAAATTATTAAAGAAAGCCACTGTACCGTAGCACTTATCCCAAGCAGTGAGAAAAATCTACAGAGAGAACATGTTTATGCCTTCACTAATTTGTAGACATTTATTATATTTCAGCTGTCTGCTGGGGTTGTCAGCTGAGGAAGTTTCTAGAGAATATCTGCTCTGACACCAAACACCAGCTGTTGCAAGGTATAAAAGGAGGGCCCACAGCAGCATTTATGAAGCACATTTGGACTAGCAGTGAACCACAAATAGGCCCATGCATTGCACACAGGCATGGAGACTGCGGTGTGGAGGACGGGGCTTCTTGTTCAATGGTGCTGCCCCTCATGTCAGTGTGCACAGCAGACACGAGCCCCTGCATGCAGCCCACCGTAGCAGCCTCTCACTTATTTGCATGCAGTCGTGCGAGCAGACTCGCGGCCGATGATTAAGGGTCCGTATCTTTATCAAGTGGTCACAGCAGAGCTGCTGCGTGGCTTCACGTTGACTAGACAACATGCAACAGGCCTGTCAGAGGAGGCTAACCCCGGCTAATGTCAACTAGCCAGTGAGTCGGGCTGTCACTAACACGCCCCGGCACACCGATAGTCGCTTCTGCCGTAAAGACAGCCGCCTGACAGCAAGTAGAGGAGGGTGGGGATAAAAGACAGCACCGCTCCAGTGCTGCATCCTGTCGTGGCTTTGCAAAAATGAGCAAAAACTCTGCGGTGAAGTGCAGCGTTAGCTCCCAGTGCTATTCTAACATGGCCGACAGGAAATGGCAGCTGAGAACATTCCAGTGGAGCCGGCTCGTTTTTCCTAAAGTGGACACAAGCGTGCAGACACGAACAAGACTGTGGCTGCTGTCGAGCCGTGCACACACGCACAGATACATTAACGTAGATAGTATAAGAAGTGGCCCGGCAGAGGGGCGGCAGCGGATGGGGCTCACTATCGTGAATTAGCTGCATTTGCACGAGAAAAATGGTGAGCACAAGGTCAATCCCCGACATGTCAAACCACCACCGGCGACGACTGTCACGCAACGTCAGCTAGCCGAGGAGCTAACTTCACGACTGGTTCCTGGTCGGAAAACAGCTGAATTCACTTGGTTATTTCTAGTCAAAATACGACTAACTAAAGTGGTTTATATTTGTTCAACTAGCATACAACTTCCCCGATTTATTTCTGGTTACCGAACAGCTAACTTCACGGTTTGTTTCTGTTCAACACCCAGCGAGCTTCAGTTGTGTATTTCTGGTCAAAACTATCGTCTTTCGCTGTTTTTTTACTCGGTCATACTACCTAACTTCGCCGGTATCTCCTCAGATAAGTGTTAACTTCACGGACTGTTTCTGCTCGGATACCTGCTAACTTCACCGGGTTGTTTGTAGTCTTATACGTGCTAACTTCATGGGTTTCTGCTAAGATACCTGTTAATTTCACTGGTTTGTTTCTAATCAGTTACCAGTCCGACCAGCTGGTCGTTTACCGGCTGGTAACGTCTTTCATGTTACCCTGGCAACAACGTGTAGTTTGGTTAAAAGGCCAGCTAACAGCCGCTCGGTTAGCGACGGCAGTTGGTACGTTACTTAGCTAAAATGCTACTCGGCTCGTTGACATTAGCTGAGTAAGGCTAGCAGGGGTTAGCTCACTTTTCCGGATGGCCCGACCTGTTTTCTTCGTCTGCGCTTCCTGATGCTGGCGCTGGAAGTGGCTCTGATCATGTTTTGGACAAGTTGTATGTTGCGCGGAGTTCCTGTCCTCTCCGTGGTGTTGTTGGTGGTGTTGTTGCTTGTCTTGTGCCCGATCTTTGGGCTGTTCCTCCATTGAAGAGTGGGATGTCGGACTCGTCCAGCCAGTATGTTAGCTCACTGGGTAAGTACAGGACAGTCCAATCACTACCAGAGTAAAACGGAAGCTATTTGAAGCCCCTGTAAACGTCAGCAGTAAAAGTCTAAAAATGGCTCGTATTTTGGGTGGTCACCGCCACCAAACTCCATGTCTGCTGTTTGAGCTCAGCTATGCAAGGGGGGGGATTTTGCAGGAGTTTTCAGATTTTTTGTTATGTGCTCATAGTGTCACTTTATACTAAAATAAAAACCTTTTTTCCAGGGTGGGAATAACGGGGTGGGGTTCGGGTATGAACCTAAATCATATGACCGGAGGCGCTGCCACGTCTCCAGCCAGTGGACACTTTGGTGTAAAAAAAGAGGGTCCCCACTCCCAAAAACGGAAAAACCAACTTACTGCATATTCAGTGCCCCTGTCCTCCTCACTCTGTCCACTTTAGTTACACATATTTTACCACATGTCGAGAGGGGAAAAAATCTAGAAAGTTGCTGTTTTGTACATGTGTGCCAATTTATTAGACAAAAGTCTAATACAAATGTGTGCACAAATGAATAATATATGTATATATATATATATATATATAT
>JAOXYL010000078.1:7441144-7451623 GCA_028564955.1 Terapon puta
GTAATGTTGACATATCTCGTGCTCAAATAAGAACAAAGATCCCTTAATGGTGTAGCAATACTTTAAGTGGCATTGTTAAGTCACTTCTAACACATAAATACACACATTAAATTAAATTACAATTCCTATCTAAACATAAATGTACCACAAAGTTTTATATTCTCCAAATTCAAATGATCTCTTACCTGCCTTGCAGGAGAATGACAGATGAAGCCCACAGCATGCACAAGATGTGCAGTAGCATTCTCGGGTTAGATATAAAACCAGCAGAGGGAAGAAGAAACTGAGAAAAACAGAGAGGCAGCGAACTTGTTGTTCTCGCCGGGCTCTCCGTCTTCGAGACTCAGCTGAGCATCCCTCTCTCTCTGCAGGTGTAAAATACAGGAAGCTGCTGCTGTATAATTCAAAATCCCTGGGAAGTTTTTTTTTTTCCCTTCTGCCTGTTTGTGTGGATGACTTCAAGCTTTATCTCTTTTTCATGGCCATATGCATGTTCAAGGAATTACTGCAAGAATATTTAAAGAGACAGGACCATATTCAAAGCAGAGTGACCCACATGATTCTTCCTGACAGCATTAGATTAACACAAATACTTGAGATTCAAACACGTTACATATGCAACCACATCACACTGCTGACAGAAACAATTTATTATAGTAAAAAATTATTATTCAGAGACAAAAAATATATTTCTTAATAAGGTATAATGAATTATCATTGATTAAAACACTTCTGACGCATCACACAGCACTCCAAAATTATTAACAATGCACAAGCTTGAAAGAAGCCAATAAATATGAAATATTATTGGATTTTCAACATTTTACTGTCAAATGGTTATTGTGCTTAAAATGAGAACATTCACAGCTATTTTAATGACACTAATATCTTCTGTCACTGTATATGTATATATAGATCTTTGAGATTGAATCATTTAAATTAAGACTGACTTGTCTACACTTATAACATAATAATAACCACAGCAAAAGCTAAGTAGGATGAGGACATTTAGTTCCAATTAATTCAAGTGTAACACGTCTCTTTCAGTGTCAGTACACATCCAGAGGTTATTTATCTTTAGCAGAGCTGTCCAAAGTTTCTGGTCTAATTATTTCATCTTGAAATCACCAAATAAATTCAAAGACGCTAAATGTTGAAGCTCGTGCTTATTCCTCCATACGGAGGGGGAGGCAGTTCAGCCATTTACTCATATAAAATTAATGTCAAAGAAAGCGATGGGACGTTATGGCTGCACGTGTTTGCCTCACACTTGAGAGGCCGCTCCATACTTCGCTCCGGAGCCCACGGTGTCAAATAGGATAAGAAATGTGTGAGAAAGCAGAACATGGGAGCACTCCTAATAACAAGAAGCCCACAGTAGAAAAAATACAATGTTTCTGCATGCTTGAACATTTTAACCTCCGGACAAGATAAGTAGGCCAAGCTTCATTTTAATGTTAGTTTTGTCGGAGTGTACATTGACTCTGTTTAATTAGATGGCACTGCCACACACTGTAAAATGCACTCTTCACGTGCCTTTTGTACAAGTCTGCCTGCTGCCATTTAAACTAACAATAAGTGCTTTTAGTTGAGGTTAAATCTTTGACATCAGCTCACTCAATTTTAAAGGTCCAATCCCGACAGTTCACATGTATGACCCAAGAGAATCTGCCAAGCAGTACACATTGATTAAAGTGCTTCAGGACAGATGAGCTCAACCACACAGTGCTATTATCTAGGAGCAAAACTGAGAAAATGGGATCACTCCAATTTAAAAATAGCCTTTATTGCAGCTTTTCTCATGAGCTGCTCTGATCACACAGAGGAAAACAATAATCCATGCTCAGCATTTTCAGCCTGGTGGGGGAAGAGCAGACAGACGATCACATCTTGACTGTTTTTTTTTAAAAAAACATGAGCAAAAAGTTTGGTGGAAGGCAAGACAGTGATTTCTTTTGAATGGCAAAACAAACAAACAAAAAAATATGGATGGAGCAAATACAAATTCCGAATATGAAAATATCTTAGCGACACAACATATGATTTACATGAATTGTCCCATTTTGTTGGTATGATGAGTTATCTTCAAGATTGTGGCAATGGCTGTCAAAGTTCATTCTTAACATGAAGCAAAACTCCCCTCCCACACTGATTGTCCTCCATCTTAATCCTCATGGATGTTGAACAGCTTGGCCACTTCATTCAGATCTGCGTGTTCTTCTCCATCCTTGATGATCTACAAATGACAAACAGAAACCATTTATAAGGAACCAAATCTATATTTGGTTTGGTTTGGTTTATTTCGACAAAATGTGTTTTTCTGATAAGGTGTCAGCTCTCACCTTTCTTGCAATGGGCATTCTGTTAAAGACGTTCCACAGGATGATGCCCACCACCACTTTGTCCCTCAGGTAGAAGATGACTCCTTTGCCATAGTCGTCTTTGTGCTGCCCTGCAGCAGGAGTAGGCGTTGAGGTAGCCACTGGGCTAGTGGCTGTATCCTCTGTTTCACTTTCTGAGCGGATCCCAGTGCCTGTGATACATTATCAGGTAAGACTAAATCTGACTCTTGGTCAATTCACGATTTACTTTTATTTATTGGATTTTTTGTTCGACTGTGATTGTTCCTACCTGACTTCTCTGTTGCAGCTTTAGGTGTATCCTTGGCAGTGGCTTTGGCAAACACTCCTACTGTTGGTAGGCTGCTGTCAACAATGCCAATTGCCTCATAGCCTACATCAGGACCCAGGTCACTCCTATGAGAAGACACACAAGATCAGAAAACATGTTAAGGGCATATGACTCCAAGCTCCCAGGTATGAAGAATATCTCTCCATTCATTTCTCTTTCCTGCAACTGACAAATGGCCTTCCACTGACCTTTCACTGCTACACATGAATAACTTTCACATCCAGCGTTTTATTCAAATTGGTGTCAATGCCATTTTGAAAGTAAAAACAAAACCATCAGAATATTTGTGGGTTGAAAATAGTTTTGCTAAAGTTTAACCTTCAGTGTTAAGTACAGAAACTTCTGTATTTGAAAACTTCACTGTCAAAACAGCTTCAAGCAGTGTGCCACGCAGAGCTCCAAATTCCAGACAAATAACAAACAGGGCTGAGAGGGCACTTGTTAAAAATGTAGCTGTAAACGTCGGTGACAGCCCCCCGTCGACACCTGATGACTTTCAAGCTGGCTGATTACATTAAGTAATGTCACAGCCGACCAACCTTGACAGATTACACATCGTGGTCATTCAGCACTGGGAGCCTGTTCACTGCGTGTGGAGCTATTCTCAACAAATCCAGACCTGGGTTGGCACCTTCTCTGTGTTATTGTGCCAACATTTGTTAAACTATGTAAAAGTTAAACAGGGAAAAAAAGAAATGGACAACCTCTACATCAGTGACCAATGCTGCTGAATAATGATAACATGTTGTATGTCTTAAATGACCAACACCCATGGCAGCCTTATTGTGCACATTACACTGACATTCATAAGAGTATCAGCGTATCACATGACTAAGTCTGCTGGTGCAGAAAACCGATGGTCTGACTAATGGCCCTGTGTTTTTTTTGGACTGTAATGAACTCGTGTTGTCAGCAGTGTGTCATATTTCACCAACTGTTAAAAGCATGCAGTCACAGCATTGGTCCCCGCGGTGCAGACCACGCTGCACACTGTCATTCAATTTTCGACTACTCCCTGAATATCTGGTCGAGTCTCCTTGTGATCATATCGGTGATGTTTTTCACAGAGTTAGTAAATTTATGATGGGTTTAAAAATGTCTTGCAGAGTAACACGGCCCTCTGGTGAAAACTCCCGTCCTAATGTCCTCTAAAGGCATCCTAAATATTTCAGAACTTAATGGTATTCAAGACTTCAAAGCAATCATGCATGTTCATCTGATTTAAGCAGGACATAAAAGGATTAAACCTGAGTCATTTGCAGAATTGAACATGCTGGGGCCAGTTTCCTCAAATATAACAACAGTAACAGTAAAAGATCTTGCTTTCTCAATATTTTTCCTTCATTTCCACTTCAAGATGGCTCTCTAGCTTGCAGCAGCTGCTCTTATTTGCAAAAAGGTTTGAACTTATGACCTGAGAAAGCCTAGAGTTTAAAAAAGATAGGAAGTACTCCAGTACCCACCAGAACATAGACTGGTGCCAGTAGGGTTTGTTGGCTCCCGTCATGTTCTCCCCGGCTAGTCGTCCGCTCACGACAGCGTGATCGTGGTGCTCCACTCGTCTGCGGCCCAGTCTGATGTCGTAGAAACATGCAGCATCTCCTGCCTAAATGTAAATAGATGGAAATTCGTGTTATTGGTTTGAATTTCTAACTATGTTACAATTACATCACACGCTGATAAGTGTGTGATGTATATGACTGTGACCCAAGTTCACCTGTGGGGGGCAGCATAACACAAGATTGGGTTGAAAAAGTATGAAACTTTGTATACAGGTGTCTTCGACCTACCTATTACACCTCAAAAAAAAGAAGCACGGTGGATTTAGTGTTTCTTTCATCTATCTAAATTCAGTAAACACTTGTACTGCTTACCTACTCTCATTAAAAGAAGGTGATATAAAGAGTTACAAGGGCCAGTCATACCACTAAACAACTATTATCTCAATGAAAGGAGAAACAAATTGAAATAACCCCATGGCATTCAACCTAAACTGCAAAACGGTTACCAGTACAGTTCAGTTTCACAAAATCAAGAGTACATACGCTCTTTCATTTCCACAGCCAGCCACTCAGTTGCTCATTGGAATACTTAAAACTACAACTGTCTTATGAACATTAACTTACCACCCAAATATTGGATCTAGCTTGCAGCTCTGCATTGACCCGATAACCACCGAAGTCAGAGTCCACCTCCAGGCCTGCTGACTTGGCAAGGTCAACATTGGGCTCCAGGCCAACAGCTGCAACAATGTGATCGGTTGTCACCTACGAGGTGGAGCACAGAATAAGCTGTAACTAATGACTTATCACACAAATCACACTAAACTCATGTAAAGCCCTGGACCTACCAATCGGCCATCTTTCAGCTGGATTTCTAACTTATCATCAGTGCAGGTCACAGACTTCACCAGAGCTTCTGAAATGACTTTTACACCCTCTAGAAAACCAAAGGTAGATTAATTAATAGAAAGAAGAAACAGATGTGTATCAAAATTATTTAAGGTTGTGCAACTAGAGATGAAAATTGCCAGAAATGATAGAAAATGGACATGAACCTCTCTTGACTTTTTCTGTAGTCCAGTTGCTCAGATACTCAGGCAGCACTTTTCCCATGTTGCCCTTCTCGGGGAACATCTGTATAACCTCCAGGTCAGTCCCATTTGCTAGGAAGAAAAAGAAAAAGAGGGTGAGTGATCCAGTGACAGAGGAATGTAATAATTCTGTTAAGGACAGCATTATTTTCTACTCTGTCATCTCATCTTGTCCAGTAGTCTTACATCTCCTGCCGAGGGCACAGGCCAGCTCGCTGCCCAAGAAGCCTCCTCCAATGATTGTGATGGACTTGATGTTTCTGGAGACTTTATCCAATGATTTGAAGTCCTCAATCTGTGAAGAAGAGTGAAATTTCTACCAAATATGCTTTTTTGCAGCTATGAGGTGACTGCTGTGGTTCTTATTGCAAAAAAGCTTCAAAGCTTATCATATCATAAGAAACTGTACAAACACACTGCAGCCACTTTAATACTAACATAGTTACAATATATCTGCATTTCCTGCTGTTTTATGAATGTGGTATTAGATTTTAGAATGAAATTACACTTAGACAAAAGCGTGTAGTATCTTGCTTACTGACCTATTCCACAGTTCAAAGAGTCTCTGTTCTTATCAGACACTTTCAAATAATTTATTCAGAGTCATAAATGTTGCAATATAAATATTTCATCATGCCACGCACGACTATTACTCCCACAGCCAACATATGACACTGAGCTTTGTACCGTCAGCCAGACGTCTCTGCGTTGATACAAAGCCATCGCCCCCTTGTGGCTTAACACTGACCTTGCGGAACAAAGTGGTCTTCTTCATCACCTCCTCTCCCGCTCTCTCGATGACCTGCAGATTTCTCGGCACACCGCCTGAAGGGGACAGTTTGGGTCAGCTTCTGCCAGGTTTAAGCCACATGTGGTAATAATGCATTTGTTTGAGGGGCTCACCTGTAGCAATCAAACACTTGTCATATGAAATCTCAGTGTTGTCGTCCAGTTTTACTTTGTTTCCTCTCACATCCATGTGAATCACCTAAAATGAATTTAACATGGTTATTAACATGGCCAAACAGTAAATCGTCCCATCAAATCTTGCATTCCTTGCTTCTGGTATTAAAGATTTGTCAAACTACTATCAAGTACTGTACATGGCAGTGAAGCAAGCACACTGCAGTGCCTGACCGTTAAAGGAAGACAAAGACAAATCTACCTTTTTGCCAGTGAGAACAGCCACCCCGCCATTTTCTGCACTGTTCAATTCATCTGGATTAATGTAGAATGATGCTGGCTGGAAGTAGATGCTGGAAAATAAATATAGAAGATAATAAAACATTTTTTTCATTAAAAAGGAAAAAAAGCAAGATTTTTAGTCCCTTTGAATTTACACCACTAATTAGGTAAGAAGTAACAGATGAACCGGCCTAAAAATCATCCTGCAATATCAATTTTAGTTGTAGAAGCACTTTCTCCAACAGGTCTTCATTTGCAACATAGCGGTGTTTTCTTTAATAACAGTGGTATGTTGTAAATACCGTATTAAAGGGAAGTAGTAAAAGAGTTAAGTAAGTACTGACAGTTAACATGAACAGTGAAAGCAAAGTGGTGTCAATAGGACAACGTGGTGCAACACTCATAACTGCAATGACAACCTATCACAGCAGAGAGCCACAGGGAGACAGACAGGAAACAAATTCAAGCCAATACAGTTTCATAAGACAAAAGCACAACACAAGATTGTTCAACACACCTTCTTTCTTTTCCATTCCACTGTTTGAAACGCAGTGTGTCCGTCACACTGGGGTCATCAGAGAACCACAGCTCCTTAGAGAGAGGCGGCCTCATGTATGGAAGGTCTGGCTCATCAGTCACAATCAACACCTGTTGGATTTTAAGTGACATTAATAGTAAGTGTCTTCTAACGGAAACAATACATGACAGAATAACACACAAATTTAAAAGACAAACTGTGGGTGGCTATTTTGAGCTTATATTGTGCTGACTGACCCTGGCACCGGGGTCTCTGGCTCGAATGGAACGTGCAGCAGCAAAAGAGGCGGTACCTCCACCAATGAGGAGGTAGGGGGTGTGTGAGGGGATCTTGCTGGAGGCAGGTGTGGTGTCGGCTCCTGGAGTTTGCATAAGAGAGCCACAGCGAGCATGAGAGGGACAGAGCGAGTGAGAGAGAGCGAGAGAAAGAGAGAGGCAAAAAGCAGAAGCAAGACAAAGACACAGTTAGCACATTATATTGGACGCACATCAGAACCCATGACTTACACACATACACCTGAAGGGAGTGAATGGAAAAGGAAATGAAAATTTGCATGTGATTGGGATTAATCTTTATCATTACAAGAACCACAAAACTGAAAATAAAACAAAACATGACAGGGGAAAAGCTGCAATGAAAAAAAATGTTAGAAATGTAAATAGGAGAGAGGGTGTTTGAAATTAACATTAACATTATCAAAATGGGGAAAAGGTGACGATGTTGTGTCCTCCCGCTTCCCCGCTCCAACCGAGGCTGGACTCTGGTCTTACCACTTTCTACCACAGCTTCAGGCTGAGGCTCGGCTGGCTCTGCTGCGGGGCTTTCTGCTGCTGCAGGTTCTGTTAGTATAACCGGAGTATTGACCAGTCAAGACAAAATAAACCCTCAGATGTAATAAATATAGATCCCTGGTTCCATGCACATTTGAGCAAAATTAACCTTTATCATTACAAGAATCCAAACAATGTGAAAAAAATATGAACAGGCAGGGGAAAGCTGTCATGAGGGGAAAAAATGGTCTAACGCAAGAAAGAGTGTTTGAAATTAACATTAACATTATCGAAATGGGGAAAAGGTGACGATGTTGTGTCCTCCCGCTTCCCCGCTCCAACCGAGGCTGGACTCTGGTCTTACCACTTTCTACCACAGCTTCAGGCTGAGGCTCGGCTGGCTCTGCTGCGGGGCTTTCTGCTGCTGCAGGTTCTGTTAGTATAACCGGAGTATTGACCAGTCAAGACAAAATAAACCCCCAGATGTAATAAATGAAGATCACTGGTTCCATGCACACTTGAGCGAAATTAACCTTTATCATTACAAGAACCCAAACAATGTGAAAAATATGAACAGGCAGGGGAAAGCTGTAATGAAAAAAATGTTCCAAACACAAATATGAAAAAGGCTGTTTGAAATTAACATTAACATTATCAAAGTGGGGGAAAAGTGAGGATGTTGTATCCTCCCGTTTCCCCGCTCCAACCGAGGCTGGACTCTGGTCTTACCACTTTCTACCACAGCTTCAGGCTGAGGCTCGGCTGGCTCTGCTGCGGGGCTTTCTGCTGCTGCAGGTTCTGTTAGTATAACCGGAGTATTGACCAGTCAAGACAAAATAAATTTAGATCACTGGTTCCATGCACATGTGAGTAAAATCAAGCTTTGTCATTCCAAAAATCCAAATAATGTGATAGAAAGACATGAACGAGCAGGGAGAAAATCTGTAATGAGAAAAAATGGTCCAAATGCAAGAAAGAGTGTTTAACATTAACATTAACATTATCAAAGTGAGAAAAGGTGACAATGTTGTGTCCTCCTGCTTCCCCGGTCCAGCTGCACTCTGGTCTTACCACTTTCTGTAACAGGTTCAGGTTCAGGCTCGGGTGGCGGT
Source organism: Terapon puta (assembly GCA_028564955.1). Classification (NCBI taxonomy): domain Eukaryota; kingdom Metazoa; phylum Chordata; class Actinopteri; order Centrarchiformes; family Terapontidae; genus Terapon; species Terapon puta. The sequence goes on from JAOXYL010000078.1 coordinate 7,450,034, forward strand.
GCTGCGAGGCTTTCTGCTGCTGCAGGTTCTGTTAGTATAACCGGAGTATTGACCAGTCAAAACAAAATAAACCCTCAGATGTAATAAATATAGATCCCTGGTTCCATGCACATTTGAGCAAAATTAACCTTTATCATTACAAGAACCCAAACAATGTGAAAAAAAAATATGAACAGGCAGGGGAAAGCTGTCATGAGGGAAAAAAATGGTCTAACGCAAGAAAGAGTGTTTGAAATTAACATTAACATTATCAAAGTGGGAAAAAATGACTGAGTCTTGTCTTCCCGCTTCCCCGCTCCAACCGAGGCTGGACTCTGGTCTTACCACTCTCTGTAACAGGTTCAGGTTCAGGCTCGGGTGCTGCGGGGCTTTCTGCTGCTGCAGGTTCTGTTGGTATAACCGCAGCATTGACCAGTCAAGACAAAATAAACCCTCAGATGTAATCTATGCAGATGACTGGTTCCATGCACAGATCTGACTGGGCGCTTACCACTCTCCACAACAGGTTCAGGGGTTGGCTCTGTAATTTCAGCAGGGGACGGCTCAGGTGGAGGTGACAGCTCTGGTAGTATAGTTGAAAAGTTACATAGTATCCTCTAGTGCACACTAGAGCTAAAATGTGAAACTCATTTTTAACCAAGCTGCACAAACGCAGGTCAGATGGTAAAGGAGATGTGTCAACAGCACCTGAACTGTTAGCAACAGTCAAATATTTTGAATTAACTGCCTGAATTGATAAGATAAGATTATCCGCACTCAAAGCTTACCCTCCTCAACTACAGGTGCAGCAGGTGGTGCTGCTGCCTCTTCTGTGGCTGCTTCGACCACTGGCTCATCTGTTGTTGAGGCAATCCATAGTATGGGTTAAGATGAAATAATTCACAATGCAAGATTTCTGAGGGGGAAGACCACCAGGATCCATGCATTTCTTCAGCTTTACCCTGATAACATTCTGCAGACCGTGCACACAAAGACAACTGGAAGCTGCCCCATTGCAGAAAATATAATTGTCTTTGAAAGAAACATTATAGTTTTACTTAAGTTAGATTTTATACACAGCACAAAAAAGCAGTCCACTTCAAAGGGCGCCTTCCAATTATGAACAACAATACAGTTAACAAAAAAAAAAAACCCTTTGGAGTATTATCTCAGAACAAAGGTTCACAAAGTACGACACAGACAGGAGGGTTTTCATTTGATATAACAAATATAACATCAGGGCATACCAGGTAGCCAACATTATCTGTAGAACATATTGAGAACTCTGACAACTGTGTCCCAAAACAAATATTTACAGTTCAGAAAGGAGGTGAGTGGGTGAGTGTCCATAGTTGTACTGAAACTATAAAGGGTTAATATACAACGTTAAAAGGACAAACTAAATGACACAGAGCACAATGAACATGACACATGCATCACTATATACAATGATTAAAAAATAAACCCATGAAGCAAGAGGATCACAGTTCATGCAGTAAACCTTCAGGATAAGACAGATCACACACAGATGAGATGATACAAGTTTGAAATATCAGGGGGCCTCGTGCATAAAACATGTGTTCACCATAAAATTGTATTTTTAACATTTTA
>JAOXYL010000078.1:7457342-7476993 GCA_028564955.1 Terapon puta
AATACCAGAACACAGGATATGCTTCGCAGTGCTCTCAGTTTCACAGCAGCAGCAGCAGCAGCAGCAGCAGCAGCAGCGGCAGCCGTGAGGACGACACGCTCTGCAGTCAAGATGAGTGCTGGGGATGTGGTCTGCACCGGCTGGCTCATTAAATCCCCTCCGGAGAAGAAACTAAAGAGATTTGTGAGTAGGAGTACACATGGGACGCTTGTTTATGTCCACTGCCAGCACTATGGATGCCAGGTTGTGCTGCTCAGCCTTGTGTTTGTGTACGCGCGCTGCTGTGAGTGTGCGTGTGTATTTGTGTGTATGTGTGTGTGTGTGTTACGGGGTGGAATGATGATTTAGAAACATACCGTGCGTCTGTATGCTTTGGTAAGACCGAGCTGTAATTCAATCTCCTTTATATCGTCTTCCTCATTTCTATAATAGCGTCTTTACATTAGTGGCTTGGAGATGCACTTTGTAGTCATAACAACAGTGTATTATGGCAGTAATGATACATCACATACTGCAGATGTACTTCAGACAGGCGCTGGAATTACTCCCACAGCAAGTCTATGGATTTGCTTACACAAACAGCATACAGCCCTCACTGTTTTGTGGTTGTTGGGTCATGTGATAATGCTGGGCTGGCCACTCTGCTCTGTGTGTATGTGTTTGTGTGACGAGCGTGAGCATTGTGAAACATGGGAAGTAATGTCAGACACTTCAGACTTAAGTGACAAGCAGAAATAGTCCAGCTTTATGATGGCTGTTAGCACTTCCTCTGTGTGAGTGGAGGAGGAGGAGGAGGAGGAGGAGATGGGAGAGGAGGAGGAGGAGGAGGGCCATTTGTCAACAGCAGTGCAGGGAAAGGGTGGGTGGAGGTGAGCGTGTGCACGGATGGGGTTCGGGGCGGGAAATAGAAACTTATTTTCAGCACGCTATGCAAATCCTGCTGATGCCAGTAAAACAAAGTAATATCATGTTTTTTTCCTGAATGTTGTGAGGAAGGGAACACTATCTGTCGCACTATTCAAATGTCAAATACAGCCACATGCCATCATGAAAATGTCAATTGACTCAGCCAGTGTTATCAAATGACACAGACGTATGGTGTTCACAAAGGTGTTTGTTTGTTGTGTTTTGGTGCTGTTTGTCTGTGGTACCTGGTAGAAAAACAGAAGTATCGACACACTTCAGACCTGGTCCTTCCTCCCTGTTGTCTCATTTTCTGTTGACACGGCATTTCCACTCTTGGCCATCATAAACATAAATTTAACAGTCATCTGCTGTGTGTGCTGAAGTTGGCAATAGAAATATTACCTGTTGTAATGTTCTGCAGTGTGTCATTACTGTTTTGCTGCTAGGTTCAAGGAGATATATGTTTTTATAATATATATTCTCATCTCACAGTTTTTATGCTTCAGCTCCTCAAGGTCACACACTGAAAGACAAATCGATGCACTGTGCTCTCTATAGACAGCTAACATCCCACAGGGAAGGTGGCAGATACTATCAATTTAAGACTTTCGAGTATGGATATTGACACACACACTGTCAGTCAGTCAGTCAGTCAGAGTATGAAAACTACACATATAAACATGAAACTGAGCAACGGCTGAATTTCATCTTCGGCGCTTCAGTTTCAGGGTCCTGGTGCTGCTTATGCGGGCTTGCTGTCACACTATCTTTCCAAGGAACTGTTAAGTTATTTGCGCTGTTGCGTTGATAGTGTTGTTAGAAACGCCTAATTCAAATTGTTTGGTGTGAAAAAGGGTTGTTATGTTTTTGTCTTTCAGTACGGCAAATGTTAACCTCAACTCGAGTGTGAATTTTCAACCCCGACCTTGGAGGTGTTCTCAGAAACAATCTCGAGTCACCCACATTCTTGTATTAAACATTCACGTTGTCCACAGTGGCCATACCTAAGGGCTCTACCCTGTCAGCTAAAGAGAGAAAAGATCCCTTTAAACGTTATGAAGTCGTTTACTCGATTTCTGTGCTCCTGGAGAGCAAACTGTAAAACACTTAAAAACAGGAGCTTTACTTTCACTATCTCCTTCTCTTAGATGCACCTGGATAACAAACAACTATGTTCCAAACATTCGTAGGACCAAATAGCCATCTGTTTAGTTACGGTTTCCTCTTAAATGTTGCAGTGTTATATGTGTGGCGTGTCTAACCATTTCCTGGTATAAACACACAACTTACCAAGCTGCTTGAGCAGGAGCAAATTGCCCACATGCAAAAAGTTTTGTCACCACAAAAATGACGAGAGTCTCCGCCCAGAAGCCACAAAACCAAGTGTGAAAATGAATCTAAAGAATTACTACTTACTTCATTTGAATCATCATTATTCTTAAATGTGAAATGTGAAACCCTGTATGTTGTGAGCACTTGCTGTTACATCTTCACAACTATAAATACCTGCTGACGGTTTCAGTAGTCAAGTTTTCAGTAAGTCCAAGTACTGTATAAATACCTCTTTCGTTGTGTTAGACATTTTCTGCTAAATACAGTGAACTTCCTCTTCTCTGTACTTCTGGGAAATTTGTGTTGAGGTTCCGCTTACTGACCATATCAAAAGCAAAAAATTGAGTTTAAAGTTGCTAAGTTAGCGGTTGTGAGCAGGACCTGTGATCCAATTCCCATGACTGGTCATGACTAATGGAGCGGTGCTGAGGGATGAAAAATAGATGTTGCTTTTAGATTTGTGCATCGCTGTGCATTATAATACAGTGTACGGATAAAGTTAAAATGTTAAAGTATCTCCATGATGAACTGTTTGTACCTCTCTCCTGCAGGCATGGAGGAAACGCTGGTTTGTGCTTCGGAGAGGTCGTATGAGCGGTAACCCCGATGTGCTGGAGTACTATCAAAATAACACCTCCAAAAAGCCAATCCGCACCATCGACCTTAAAGAGTGTGAGGTTGAAATGCTCAACGGGCAGCTCAGGATAAAGCGAGACTTCCACGGGAAGCACCTCTTTGTGGTGAAGACGTCATCTCGCATTTTTTACCTGGTGGCCAAAACGGAGGAGGAGATGAACGGCTGGATCAGTAGCATCAGTCAGATTTGCCAGTTTGGGTGCCTGGAGGATGCAGGTAAACACACAAAAAAAGGACAGTATCCTGTTCTGTTTGAAATGCAGTCATGTTTACGCTTCTATACCTGTCTTACTGAAAATCGTAAAAAATCGGTGTCAAGTGTTCCCACACAGGAAGCGAGGAACTGAACATCAGACTTCAGAATCAGGTCAAAGTGAGCTGTTTATTTGATGCTGTGTGGTTTTTGGTAAAAACATCACACCGTGGTCAGCGCTAGAACATTAAGGGGTAGTTCAACTCAAATGGCTGTATCTTGCTGCAAAACAAGTGTTGCCTGTGTAAACCTCTGATGAGCCAGAATTGCTCACACCTTTGTTTTGAATTTCAGTGGAGTTCCTAAAGACTTGGGAATACCACTTTCGGGCAACATTAATAAAATGATGCACAAAATATTTCCTATTTGACCTAATTTTTCTGTGTTTTACATTAAAGTGTTCAGTGCTAGACATAAATGTGGATAATGTACATTTGGATAAGTAAATTCCAATCTATCTGTATGATTTAGGCTTGTAGTTGGAGTGGTGAACTTAAAAAAAAAACTTTGTACTTGCTATAACATCTAAAAATGTACCACAGTGCTGACACAGTTTACTGGTGAGTGTTGGTCTTTTCCGGCTGATAGATTTCTTTATAACTGAGCACGTAAACCCACACACGATCCCACGTCACAACACTGTGGTTAAAAATATTTGATATAGATGATATCTGGTTTTCTGTCTACAGCAACAACAATAACAGCTCAGTGGACATTAACGCCTGCCTTAATGCCTCCAGCTGTTCCACATCTTGTAGTCTGTATAGAAGTGTAATGTTGCAGCTATATTAGGTGAGATAAAAGCTAAGGCCACATTCAAATGGACAGATAAATATTATATTTTTTCATCACTTCCGCGAACGTGCATTCAAGCTGCACAAAATGAAATACCATCTTCTGTTGGTTGATTTTAATTGGCCTATGACCACTCTATTCATGCGACTCTTTAATTCTATGTTTACTTCTTTTGCTGACATATCATCACTCTGTTGTCAGGGTGCAGCTGTTTTGACCTTTGCTTCAGATGAAACCATAACTGCTGATACTGGAGATACAGGAGACTTAAAGACGTGTCCGTTAGAAAACTGTCATCTGTGTGAAGGAGATACAGCACAAAGTTCCCAACACGCTGCTGTGCATATTGCTGTAAATCACAAATGCTTTCAGAGACGCACATCCAAGTAGTTGAACATATTGCAAAATGACATGTCATGCACTTTATCTTAGTAGTTTTTTGCAGAATTTTGAGATAGTGTTGCTTTAATTGAGGGTTTTTAGAAAATTTAGGACAGCTGCAGACCCCGCTCTGGTCTCTGACGAGTAAAACTGCACCTCATAACTTTTGCAAAGGAATATAAGAGGTTGCTCTGCACCCACAGGAGGACACGAATTAAGGGTAGCAAATGTTTCATGAGAACATGCAAAGACTTTGGGATATATTTTCGCCCTACAGTGGTTGTGCAGGAGCAGCCTTGACTGGGCGGCCTTGAGTGAAATGGAATGAAACAAATTTCTGTACGAGGGCCAATCTGACTAAAAGATTGAAGAATATATAAACAAAAGAGGGAACAGGGCTCACATGTGTCTACTTTCAGGGTGCCTGCCTGCCTGCCTGCCTGCCTGCCTGCAAAAAAAAAAAAAAAAACACATTCCTCTTTTCAAATTCACCTGCTACATTTACTGCATGTTGTAGAAATTGAGCTCAATTTGTGCATGTTTGTGTACGGGGTCCACGTTTCAACCAGCCTTCAGTGTCAGCTTGATGGCAGTATTCCTATCACCACTTAGTGTCAGAAACAACATGCTGCTTTTTCTCAACAGAGAGTTCAGAAGAAGGCTTTCCTCACACCCCCACCTCCCTCCAACCGTCGCCTGACAGCTCAGACCGAGCCTCTGTATCGAGCCAGCTAGATTCCAGTCATCCACCGGACTACCTCTTCCTCTCGCAGTGTGAGACGGGGAGTGCGAGCACCAGTAGGTATGTGCAATCTGCAAAACCTTTGACGCAAGTTGAAATGACCGCAAAATAATTCGTGTTTAACAAGTACAATGTTTTCATTTTTTCCCCCCCACGGCTGTAGACATGACAGTTTTTCAAACTCTGAGCTCTCTCTGGAGCAGAAGTCATCAGACGATGCTGTCAAGGACATTGTCCCCTCACCGCTTTACGCCGATTCCTCCTCATCCTCCATCTCCCATGCCAGCCCCAGTCCATCTCTTTTCCCCCACGGAAGGTTGGCCAACCCGCCCTTCAGCGCCCCATGCACCTCCATGGCTTTACCGTCATCCTCCTCCTCTCCGCTGCGTCACTGTGCCACAAGTGTCTTCCAGTTTGACAAACCTTATTCTTCTGCATCGTTTGAGGCGACGGGTGACAGACTAACACCTCCGCCGCTGCCGCCCAAGCCCAATCACCTGTCAGAGCAGCTAAGTGATGAAGGAGCTCACAGGCAGAGGGCAAAGAGCACACAGCATTTCTCAAGTCAAGCCGCGTTATTTCCCCGGAGGACCTCTTTTTCAAGCCTGGACCACTTCCGAATAGGTGTGTCTTCAGTAGGAAAACAAACAGTCCCACAGTATGCACTATACACACTCTGAGAAAGCTGGGCCCAGCAAAGTTAATGATAATCCTGCTATTATGATGGATTGATTTAAGGTGCATTGTGTTGACTTCTAATGAGATATCTTTTTTTTTTTTTAAAGGAGATGCTGAGAGCCGATTGGCCAGAAACAGGAGGCAGAGTCTGAATCTGGTAAGAGAATCATCATCAGGAAAAACTGATTATTGAAAAGAAACATTTGGCTTATTTGCTTTCAAGCCTAGACTTAAATGAGAAGATTGTCACCACTCTTGTGACTAGCAGCCTAATGGCTAACTCAGGCAGCTTTACCTGGAGTCTTCACTTGTTGCCAGGCCCCCCTCACAGTAACGATAAGACCTGATAAGATTTTTATGCTTTGGATTTTGTGCTGATTAAACAGAGATTAACATGTTTAATCTAATCTCTTATTGTCTGTATTTATACTACTGGGCTACTACTACTGGAGTCAGGCTGGCTGTTCCCTGTTTTTGTGCAATGCTAAGACAAACAGCTGGAGACAGGAAAGTGGTATCGATCTTGTCATCTGACTCTGCTGAACTTTTCCCTTATGGCCACCGTAGGGTTTGAAATGGGATGCTATTATTTTTCTACAAATAAAAGCACATGCAGTCAGAGTAACGTGGAACAAATGTTCCAGATTTGCTAAAATGCCAACATAGTGCACTTGTCTGATCTCATTATGCGTTGTTTTTTTTTTTAACAGCCTCGTCTAAATCCCCTACGAGATCAGTGCTACCAGGATGAGTCATACGTCCCCATGGCTTCCCCTTCTCCAACTGTTTCTGCCGCAGAATCTGATGGTTACATCCCCATGAGCCCCATGACATTCAGTTTCCTCAGTGCAAACAGCAGTGTTGAGTCCTCCCCGACTCTCAGTCCACTGATGTGTCCACCTGTTGATCTCGCACCACCTCCAATTCACCGGCATCTCAAGCCTCGCTTGAGGAGAGGTAGGAGTCTGATTGATTCATTTTTGGCACTGTGTGGAAAACTGTACCACTGCAACTCTGTAGATGTGGGTCCTCATGATGTCTTTGAACCTCAACTTTACACGAAGTTAACAAATAATGATATTAATGACAACTCTAATCCTTGTCCGTTTGCATTGCTGTGCTGTTGCCATGTTGGGACAGGATTAATGCATTTTCACTATGTGTAGCTCTTTGAGAACTGGCCTTCCTGTGGCACATTAGAGAATAAACCAACCCAGTAACTTTGTCCTTTCTTGATTCGCAGCTCGACCCCCACCCCTTGACTTAAGAGGCCTCTCTACAATCACAGAATGCCCCACTCATCTTCCTTTGAGCAGAGCAATGACTGAATCACGGTGAGAGAAAGTGGAAATTCAGAGTCCTTCACATAAGACCGCAAAGTATTAAGAAAAAATATGAAAAGATGTTTACAGACATTAATGATGTTTAAAGACCTTTGACAGCATCAGCAAACAAGTCAGACTAGTCATCATTTTTACATCAAAATATCTAATGTTTTTCAACTGGGAGTCACAAGTGATAGCAGCTTCCAGTCATGTGTTTTGTTTATGAAGCTGCCATTTAGTTTGCAATTAGATTCACTATTATCATTACCTTGGGACGTTGAGACCAAGGACTCTGTCTTTTGCTTCTGTTTCTATCTTTCTGCTGGTAATCTGACATAAATTCTTCCTGTGTTTTGCTTTTATTGTGGAATTGCAGGTTTTCAATGAACTGTTTACCTCTTGAAAGAAGACTTGAAATTGGGGACAATCCAAGAAGTGAAGACACAAATTGCACTGGAATGGTAAAATTTCTATTTATGGTCATGAAGACACATTTGAAACAACACGTATGTAGTGACTCAATTTAGAGAGACGGTATGATCAACTCGTGGTTTTGTGTGTTTCTTTCACCAAAAACTTACTGAGCGCTGGCTTTTGTAAGCATAAAGAAAAAAGCTTGATTTAATTTTTCGCAGTTTAAGACATTACTGATTCTAGTTGATCACTAGAAGAACTGTAGCTCTGATGGACGTTTCCTGTGTACGTTATGAAGTCGCCTCTCCTTTTAACCTCTTTATCATGGAGCTTATTTCAACATATGAATCATCTGCTCTCTGCTTTTCACTTGCCCCCAAAATGACAGACAAATAAAAGAAATGAGTGGAATGTGTTGGTACTTTCCCCAACAAATTGTAAAATACAGTATGTGATCATATGCAAAACTTTGTCCTTGAATCCTTAAACCCCGCTTGGTGTTGATACCAACAGTATGTAGATTTGTACATTTTAGAGATAAGTTTGGAGCTCTGCTGGGTTTTTTTTACAGTACACAAAAAAAAAGAACAAACTCTGACAGTGTTATTATTACAAGATGGTTTTTGCTCAAATCCCCACACAGCTAAGAATGTGGGTGTGGAAAGTCACTCTATTCTGCTCAGCAAGCTGTACGTGCACTATGGAGCTTCCATGGCAAGAGCATTTGTAACAGTGTGTCATTGTGCAATGCTGCTCCTGGAAATGGAAATTGATTTTCCCAGTATAATGTTTTAAGATATGCATATTAGTCACGTAATGGTGAGCTTGGCTCTCCTACTCTTCGCAAACATGATGACAGGCATAAAGTGGATAGTGCGTATTTCAAATCCCTTTGACTGAAAACGGTGATGAATCAGCAAGCTCTTCATCTGTTTCTGTCTCTGGCAGGAGTCAATGCAACAGCAACCCTGGGCGAGAAGATCAAACCTCGACTATTTGTCACTGGATTTCAATTCTGCATCCCCGTCACCTGTGCAGAAGGTGTGTTTCAATTGGATAATTCACATTGGCTTATTATTGTGCCCTAATGTAGCCACTGTCGTTAACATGTGACCGATGTCTTGACCTGACTTAGCTAGACGAAAGTGTGGCATTGCTGGTGTTATTTTTCTGTTGCTATCACTGTTTCTGTCACATCATGCTACAAGCTTTGGTTATTTCTCAGGTCGTCTGGGAAACAAAAGAAATCACTATTTTTAAGCTCAGCCAGCCAACACTCATCAGCAATATATCATTACAATCACTGCCTACTATTAGCTCCACTGACCCTTATTAATCAGGGCTCATTTTAAGGATAAAAATAACTTACTTGTCTTCCAAGCAGTCAGAAAATATGTTTGTGAAAATATTTAAACGCATGATCCAAGATACGATACCAAATCTTTCTACAACATGCTCAACAGAGTCAGAAATTTGAATACACTGTGAGTGGTGATTGTTTGTTGGTATAAACACAGCAGTAACATTTTAATTTTTTAAAATGTAACCACATTACTCATCTCCCTCTCTCTCTCTATGTCTAGCAGAAACCCTTCCTGTCTGATGAGCACAGGGTTGACTACGTGCAGGTGGACGAAAAGAAGACTCAGGCACTGCAAAACACCAAAATGGAGTGGACAGATGTCCGGCAGTCGAAAACATGAACTGAAAACACACTCGATGAAGAAGACCAACATTAACACCAGCAAGGAGGACATGTATGAAGAGGACCAAAAACAATTTAAAAGCACTTTGAAAAACAGTATTGAAATGAAAGCACAAGAGTAAGTAAGCAGTTTGTGGGGTGGAAACAAAAAATTGCACTGTAAAAACTTATTTAACTGTCAGTAGATCTAAACTGTAAATAAAACCAGATTGTGCACTGTACCATGATGATTTTTACTGTAGCATTAAGTTTTACCAAATTTTGGAAAGGGCATCATTGCTTTATTGTAAACTAAAATCTGCTGTAAATGTATGTGACTATAGAAAAGATTAATATTTTTTACGATAAAATGTTTTTTATATATATATTTCTCTTTCATAAAGGGCATCTGAAAACAATTTCTCAACAACCTATGCAGCATTATTCTTGTGTTTGCAACAGTGTCTGCTTGCAATGTTTCTATGTTACTAAAATAGCGGTCCATTAAACATTCAAAGCTTTGACAACAGCAAACTTCTGCTTTGTAACTTCCCAAAAGTCCCAAAATGTTGAAAACAAATGTGTGCAAGTGACACTGCTTCTCTGCTCCGAACCAAGCGGTATCTAAAAAGATTCAGGACATTAAAGCTGATTGCTCCTCCTGTGACCTTCATATTGAAGGTCACAGGAGGAACTATTTGTTTGCTTGTTTTGACCATTCGATTTGGGAAAACATTATATCATGTTTACAGCCACAAAACTTCCTTTAGGTTTGAAAGTGTTATCAGGGTTAGCTGATAAGAGAGAGGCCTCGTTATTTCGTGACTTATCTGTCTTCTGGGTAAATATCACATCCATGAGTAACAAATTGATAGAAGTAAAACATCATTCTCTGTTTTTGTGAACACTGTCAGAAATTATGTTGAAAGGAGTTCCTCTTCTTTGAAGCCAAAAAGGCTGTTAAAGAATAGTTGCATAACTTCCCCCATTTACATCCAATGTCTTGTTTCTTTCTCTCATTTATTATTTATTGTGTTTTGGTTATTTATTTAATTATATGACATCTTTTTGTCTCCTGTAGCTGTCTGCCCCACTGGCATGTTCTGATGTTTATGCTCTGATAAATAAAATTCATGTTAAATAAAAAAACTTTCTAAAGACATTTTCTTAAATATGCAGGTGACACACCAGACAGATATGATTTTGATTAAAATACTGTAGTCATATTGTGGATCACATAGAATTATATAAATGGGCATATACTGGATCACACAAAAATGTATATTTATGCAAATATTAGAGGGGTTACATGATTCAATCATTATTATTATTATTATTATCACCATATATAAATTATCATTAATAATAATAACAATAAAAACAACGATAATAATAATAATGATAATTTTATCTATAATAATTTTTTATCTATTTTTTGTCAGTGTATTTTTTATAGAGGGGTAAAGGTTGTTGCACTCAGTATCACTACTATTATTATTATTATTGTGTTATAAAACACACGTTGACACACGTGTTGCGTCACTAGTCTGCGCCGGGAGGAGGTTTGGGAGCTGTACCTGAGGAGTCTGGAGAGGAAGTCATCATCATCCTCATCCAGCGTTTAAAGCGCCGGAGCTTTTGTGCACACCCCGAGTAAAAAACGGGCACGCGTGCCTGAAGCGGACACGGTGATCCAGTCCCGGGGCCTCCGTGCGTGTGTACCGCCGCGGCGCGAGTTAGCGCGGAGCGGCCGTCGGCGGCTGTCAGCCCCGCGGCTCACACTCTCACTGCTGGCGAGCACCGCGGCTAGCTGGCTAACGGGAGCCGGAGACACATGAGCCCGCGTCTGGAGGGAGCCGCTCCGGGGCCCGAGTCGACCAGCTGCCCGCCGCGGGGACACAAAGAGAGCCGAGCACCGGGGGAGCAGCTCTGGGCTGCAGGCTGAAGGCGGTGAGTTTGTTCACTTGAGAAGCTGTGGTCTCAGACTGCGAGGGTTTATTCAGCCTCAGACTCTTGTCTCTGCTAATGGGCTCATTTAAAGTGCAGGGTTTGGGACCCGGCTGCCTCCCGGTCTGCAGAGTGACTGTACAGCTGTAGTGCACATCTGCAGCCTGTTGCTCCCTCACCTGGACTTTACCTTCAACATGCAATAGTTTCATTTCATCTTTTTCACCTCCAGCTGCTTACATCTATATACTTTGGAACTAAACATAAAATCTCCCCATCGTTTTACCTAAGACTGTGTTTTCTTTCTTTGTGTAGATATATCTTATGTAAGGTTCTTTTTACATTGTTTCTATTTTTCCACATAAAAATAGAAGCGTAATACCCCCCCCCCCCCCCCCCCCCCCAAAAAAAAAAACAACACTGCAAATATCCAAAAGAAAGGTGATAGATTCAGAATGTTTGTGGTGTATGCCGAGATGAAAAGTAAAATAAAATGAAACAATAAAAGGTTGTAATTAATGCATGTGGCTCAGGCTCGACGATAATTCATGACTTAAAGGAGTTTAGCTTCATTTCTCTGAACTGTAGTATTGCCCATTGGGTGTAGGGTTTTTCTTTTTTACCTGTTTACCAGAGTTCTTGCCACTGTGTCACCAAAACAACATTATGCAAAAATGTTTACATTTATTTATACGGCCTCTTCAAGGACTTACCTCTAGTATTTCTTGTTTGAAACTGTATTATTTTCTCCCTTTCTTTAAGATATTTGCAGACTGCTTATATCTGATTGTGAACTGATGGCAAGCATATACAGCAGTCTTTAATATTAATGTCGAATCCTGTCACATGCTATTGCTAAAAAGAAAGAGTGATCCAATTTAGATCTAGTTTCTATTCTCCAGCGCAGGTATGCATGCATCAGTTGTTGGAACAAAACGCTGAAATTCACTGTAAAATAAATAGTGATTATAAGGAGACTATTCAGACAACAAGAAACCACAGAAGCATGAACACTTGAATGCAGTCAGCAGAGTCTAGGTGTTCGGGTGTCACAGGTCTTTGATAGAAAAGAAAGAAAGGGAGGGCACCAAAGTGTAATTCACACACTGGACATGGAAGAGTTACAGAGAGAATATTAAGAGAAACTCTGAATCATTCAAATACTCTGAGAATTTTAAAAACTATAAAGTAATAATTTTTTCTTTGTACATAAGGTTGAGTCATTTAAGCCGATGAAAATGTGACTTTGATCTTTGAATAGTTGGCTGAACTGATAGCACACCTCAGGCAAAGGGAAGAAAAAACAGCGTGTTTTGTAAAATAGGCTGATGGTCAAAGAAGCAGAGATGACACCAATGTGTGTTAGAAATTCCACTGTCATGTTTTTTTTTATGGTAGTGCAATGCAGCGTGTTTGCGTCGTATCAGTAAAGATTGATTTTGGTCTCAACTTTCTCAATACAGGGCTCACATCAGATGGAGGACACATTCACTGCCGTGGTCCAGTTCAGCTGATTTACAAAATTCAGCTGTTATGCCGTCTGTGGGACTGCTTTTGTAAACCTGTGTAGCCATGGCTTCTCGCAAGGCAGACGAGCTACCGAGGGACGCCAAGAATTCCGCTTCAGTCTCCGAACAGCTCTCTCGGTGCGGCGCCGACGACATCACAGAGGAGCTCCAGTCGGACGCGACAAATGCTGCGGTGAAATCCCAGAAGTCCGGAAAATTTAGGAGGACTGCTCTGACACTTTTGGGAGTTCGTAAAAGCATCTGTCTTTTGCCTAGTTTTTTCGGGGGAAGGAGCAAAAATCCCAACAAGTGGTCTAAGAAAGGGATCACTAAAAGCAGAACGCACGATGGGCTGAGCAAGGTCAGTCATGACGACAGCCTGAGAAGCGGGTACACCTCAGCTGGAGACTTTGAGTACCACAGCCAGAGGGACGCTGCTGGAGACCTCCACAGTAGCTGCCACAATGAATGTAGTCACCCTGCTGCTGACCAGAAATCACTGACTCTCACCCGGCAGAAAAGGGGTTTGAGGGGTCTTTTTCACAGCTTCAAGCATCACAGAAACCACAGGAATGTTGGACTGGATAAAACCGAAATGATTCCTATGTCCTCTCCCCGCTGCAAGAAAGAGGTGCCTGTTGTCCAGGACAACGCCGACCAGTACGTCACAGAGTGCCTGGGATCTGAACCAGATGTGCCTGATTTTGCAGATGTTACATGCGATCTCTCCATTGGTCCTGAATGTATGGAAGCCAATGCAGTGGCGTCAGAGAGGAACGTGCAGCAAGCAAGCCCAAAGTCTGAGACTGATGATCGGATGTGTGATGATGAAACGCATGAAATTAATTTGGTGGCCATAGTTTTGAGTGAATATGAGGAGAGCTCTAGAGGACACAGTGAGCCGTGTCTGGCGGTTCAGGTGAGATCCGAGCCACTGCTGAAGTCTGAAACGCCCGCTGGATCATCGGATCAGCTGAACCTGATTTTTGGAGACGTGGCATCGTTAAAGAGCTTCGACTCTCTCACCGGCTGTGGGGACATCATTGCAGATCAAGAGGACGACAGCATCACGGAGAGCACGGTCTCCGGAGAAAGGAGCAGAAATGGGGGAAAGAGGGCCTCTTGTTATCTCACTTACCAGGGCGGCGGAGAAGAAATGGCTTCACCGGAAGATCTGGATGAGGAGTGCCTCAACGAGTTCTGGGGAAATAATGCATCAGAGGAAATTTGCTATACTTGCAACCAAGATCACACAGATTTGACTGCTGACCTGACAAGTTCTCATAACATGGACTTACTGAACAGTAACAGTGCGCAGCAAGCCAGTGGCGTGGACACGTCTTCGATAGCTGATGTGTTAACCCCTCAGAGTGAGCATCAAGAATCAGTTCCAAATAGTGATGAGGGGTACTATGATTCGACCACCCCGGGGCCAGAGGAAGGACAAGAAAAAACGGACAGAGTACAGACAGAGAGGTTGCCCAGAGACAGTTACAGTGGCGATGCCCTTTATGAACTTTTTGCACCTGATGAAAGTCTCATCAGTCCGCATTATGAAAACAAATCAAAGCTTCCTAGTTCGAAACAGTGCGTGTATTTAGGCGAGCCAGTTGACGTGACAAATTCCACCTTTGTTCCAGAAATGAATCGGTTACAAATAAGTGCAGAGCCGTACAAAGTTCATGACTTTCTCGAGCTGCCGAGCACATGCAGTAAATCCTCGGAGTTGGCCCAGAATGTGGCCGTTCGGCAGGAAGTCGGCATAAATAAAAACAGTAATTTGAATTCAAAGCCACAAGTGTCAGTCAACAAGAATAATGTGGATCAGGACATATTTGATGACAAGGGAAATGTACTTTCTTCCACTGAAAAAAGGACTAAATCCATAAACGCCGAGTGTGAGAAAAGACACAGCAGCATATCATTCGGAAGCACATCTGACCCAGATTTTGAAACATTTTGTGAACCCAAAGAGCAACATCTTGAGGAAAACAAGCCTGTGGCTCTACCGTACAGAAACATTAACTGTCAGCCTCCAGACTGCAACAGTGATTTGGACGATGGGCAGACTGTGAGTTTCTCCCAAGCACTTGTGGACTACACTAAACACTCTCAGATGCTGAGTGATTTGCACAACAGCGTGGACCATTTGGAGACAAACCCCGACTTCGCTCCAAATATGCAAGCCTTACCTACCATCGTCACATTTGATGTCGTGGATATGCACAACGAGGGCGAGTATGACGAGCAGATTCACATGGAGCTGGAGGAGGATATTTCATCGCCCTATCAAGAATTTGAAGAAAGCTACCTGCAAAAAGATGCATTCGCTGAATGTGACTATCAGATGTTAGACATGTATGAGCAGAACCTGATCAGTAACACGTGGGCGATTGCTAGTCTGCCCCGGCACCTTGGCCTCACGAGGGTCAGTCAGTCCATGCCTAATCCATTGTCTCTAGACAGGAGAAGCAGGTCTCTGGACACAGAAGGCCTTGAGTCGAACATGCCTGACACATACAGAGAGAACAGAGCTGCTATCGTTTCTTGTCCCGAGGCTGAGCAGGAGTCTGAAAGAGACACCTCACCATATTACAAGAAGAATGTACTCTTGTCTGCGTCGGATGTCCGAGACAGGAGCAGCATTATGGCCTTATCTTGGCAAACGAGGTCAGAACTGGCTCTGAGCCTTCCTCTGACTGACGGGGAAATCACCGAAGAAGTGCAGAGCCAAGCGAAACACAAACTGTTTTCTAGTTCGTCCAGCAGCAACTCTCCCAACAGTAACTCGCTGCGTCTGTGCTCCGATGGCTCTGACAGGGTAACCTGCGATTTAACGTCACAGAACACGGAGCTTTACGACGGGGACTGTCACCTTCCTTTGCAATCAGATACTTGTTTACCTCATGGCACGTTTGTTTATTCTGGAATGATGGAGGAGGTATCGGGAGATGTCGGTGAGGATGTTTTTCGTAAAGCTGCCGCGAATTTGCAATCCTGTGTCAAAAGCAGGCCAGGGGCCAGTGGGGAAGGGATATCTCACACTGGGAGTCCTCTGAAAGCAGGTGTGTGCCAAGATGAAATGGATGTCCTCTGTGACATAAGGATGCCCAGAGAGGTGGCGTGCCCTGTGCAGCAAACCCCTAGAGACAACCTTTAACTGAAAGTCAGTACAGTCGAGATCACGTGTATATGTGCCAGTGAGTGCTTTTATTTAACGTCCAAAGGAGTAATTGTTGCTTACTTTTTACTTGCACAACTTCTTATTTTCCCCTTGAAGAGTTGTTGTACACTGTGATAAACAAGACATGAATTGAAATTGGAAAATACTCTGAAATGTGGAGTCTGTGCCATCATCACGTACAACGCTGTCTTATGGGGTAGTTAAAGCAGATTTGTCCTGCATTTGCACAGTAACAGGTCATATATATGTCAGTCCATTGCTAGTATTTAAACAAGAAATAGTTTTCATTTGCTTTGAAAACGCTCACAGATTCAACTCATTAAGCTATTGAATTTTACTGGAATGTTTGTACCCACATGTAGCTTCAGTACCCAGGTCTCATTAGTAATGCCACGCTTTGTTTAATGGGCATTCAATAGTTTCCATAGCACAGCCAAACAAGGCTGACCAAATCTTGCTTACTTTGCTTACAGTTGCTCTTAAACACATGTATGCTCACTGTATGCTTTAAGTGCCAGCTCATATTTGTGTTTTTGCTCCAGTAAGGTTAACGGTGGCCTGTCATGATGCTCAAATTTAGTGTCTCTATTTTTTTTCTCTCTCTCTCTCTTTTTTTTATCTCATTTTAGGCCAGATTGGGTTTAGGGAGGAACAGGAAGCATCTCAGAGGACTAGCTCAATCCACTTTACAAAACATGTCCGTTGATACCTTCATGTGGTGCGTTTGGCTTAATCTCACACGATCTAAAAGCTGGTTTCTCAACCTAGAGCAGGATAAGCAGTTATAGGAAATGTTCAGATAGCCTGATAGTTCATCGTAATTTCAGCTGCCATTTCACGCACACACTGTTGATAGTATTGCACGTGTCACTCACAGTTCCCCTGTATGACAGTGATTTACTTAAGACACCAAGGAGACTGTGTAAAAACAGTCTCTGCGATGTGACTGTCACTATCAAATAGTACTGGAAAACAAATCAAAGTAAAAAGCCTTGTAGCGACCCAATTGTCTGAATCTTGCTGGCCTGACCAGCCAGGTTGGCCTTACTGTAGCTGTCGTGTTTCTTTGGTCCTATTTTCCAAAAGCTTGTCTGCCTGTGAAGTGCAGTTTTCTCCCTGAAATGTTGCACTCAATTCTTACATCTCTTTAAGCTTGTGGAATGAACAAGTGGTTTGATTTTGTTTGGAACTGAAATGATTTGTTTAAAGAAACTGGTATTTTCACCTCGTATCATATTCTTGTGCATTTGATGTTTGATCGGTCAGAGGTTAAACTGTCAGATGATGATGTTTTGTTTTTATAGTGTAAAATTGAACAAATGTCAAAGAATTTGTATTTATATTCTCAGCTATTTGTACACTGTAACATTGTATTCAATTCATTTGTAATGGTTATTCCAAATTGCCAATATTCTTTTTGTTTGAGCTTTTTTTGTTTCTTTTTGGATTATTATTTTTTTAATTGTCTCATAGTTACATCTCTGTTACATTAGGGGATTCCTCTTGAAAATCTGTTGCGGTTTTGTCAGCATAGAACACTGCCTTACACTAAAATAAACACGACAAGACATAATGTTTGCCATTTTCATTTTGTCATCTTCTGTCACTTGAAAGATTCATTTTCAGGAGAAACCGTGACAGATAGTTTATTGAGTTTACAGTTCAGTCGAGCAGAGGGAGAACACAAGCTGCCACCATAACAGCACACAGTTAAAAAAAAAAAATCACTGATGCCTGCCTTGTGTATGGATGTGCACAACGTACATAAATATTATTATAGTCTGCAAAAACAGACAGAGTATGTCCAGCAATTGTGGGCTCAAGTAAAAGTACTATAAAACATTGCATTTAAGATAATTTACATCCCACTTTGAGTTTATCAGCATGTAGGTGTAGGTTCTGTTATGGGAGGCTCAAATAAAAGTGCTATAAAATGAATTTATATTCATTATGAATTTAATTTCATAACCAATATATTTCTATTATATATCACAGTAACAATCTGAAAGTCTGTCTTTCCTTGTTGTGATCTGGGAAATGTCACTTACTGTCAGAAGGCAGAGATAACACAAGTATAAAATTAAATAAGATAATCCTTTATTAATCCCTGTGTGTGGACATTTACAGTGTTACAGCAGCAAAGGGGACAAAGCAATAACGAGAGGATAAGTAAGAATAAGCGACATAAAAATAAAAGAGTAGTGTAATAATAACATAGATGCAAATGACTGTTCCCCAACTCTCTTCGCAAACCCTAAAGACCTCTTCATGAGAGTCCTGCGCGGATGAAACCCCGGGCTGAGCAGCAGCAGCGAGTTTTTTTTATCCGTGCCTGTGTTTTTTTCCGCTGAGGTTACCTGTTTCCCTCGCGTTATCTGGCAACCCGGAGCAAACTGCGACAGCGCCAATGGCAGCAGCCAAACATGAAGTGTCGGAGGAGAGGAGGAGGACGACGGCGAGGAGGTGAGGACAGGAGAGGAGAGGCGATGGCAGAGCGGTGGTCTTCACGGCCGTCTCAAACATTTTAAAAGAGCGTCAACTTCACCTCAACTTAATCTAGTGTTGTTGGGTTTTTTTTTAATGAGCATAGCAGAGAAATGAAGCTAAGGCTACCTGACGCCTGTGGAGCCGCTGAGTTGGCTGCTAATGCTGCTAAAGCTGGTAGCTTTCACTAAATATTGAGCTGTCAGACTCAGTGGTCAGCCTCAGTCTGGCTCTATCATCTGTCTGGACGCCGTGCAGACCTTTTTTTTTTCTAAAAAAAAGAAGATAAGCAGAAGTAGCAGGGTTTAGTTTGTGTGTCCGAACTGTTTGACTCTAGCTGGCTGAGTAGCGGCGGACTAGCCTGCTAGCACTGTGCTAACTAACTCGGGGCCTAAAGGTGTCAAAGCAGATAATATCTGATCAAATTCAACCACAGAGGAGACGTCGTGTGCAGGACCGGTGTTATGTCGCTTATCTGCAAACGTATGTCGTAAGTACAGTGTGTCTCTGGGCTGTCATGTTGTTTTAACCTTCCTCCATTTCATCCCCATCCACTCATGATGCTGCTGCTAATGATACCAAGCACTTCAGTGGGGGTTTTATTTGTTATTTTTTATTTATTTAGTGTTTTATGTATTGATTAAGTAGTTATCTGATGAGTGGTGCTGCTGTCCAGGTCAGTTAATTCAGCTGTTCAGGAGGTTTTGTTGCTGTCATTTTGCAGTGTTTGAATTATGTTGCACACTGTCATAGTTTTAAGTGAAGGCAAACTGGGTTTAATGAGTACAGCTCTGTCAGTACCCCCTCACCCCCACTGCTCACAAAAACATTATTTCCTCAGCCTTTATTTTAAAATAATTACGTTTTTCTAACTGTTCAAACACACATTTCATTGTTAAAAGTGAATTTGTTTACTTAAAAATCACCAAATAAATTAATAAGAAGAAAAATGGAAGCACTCATCGACAAAACAAAGTTTGATGGAACTTTAATACAGTGTTATAATTTATATAATACATACAATACATACAGTAGAAAACAGCAAAGATGGGGAGGACAGGACATTTTTTCCTCATTCCTTCATGTGCTGATTGAGAAATACAGATAAACAGCAGCTTTGTTTTCTGTATCTGTCGTGTCAATGACCCCTGTTGGTTGAGTAATCATCCATGTCCCCAACAATTCAGTAGTCTGTGATGACATATGGATAAATCTGTGATTTGTGAAATGACTGGAAATATGTGCTAGTGATACCTTCTCCTTCTGCTTGGCTGGTATAGTTAGTTTCCATTGAAAGTGAGCATGTAATCTCAAGGAAACTCAATCGAACGCAACTGGACTTGGTTATTTGTCTTTGAAGACGTTTCACCTCTCATCCGAGA
>JAOXYL010000078.1:7477886-7507178 GCA_028564955.1 Terapon puta
CCCAGTACACAGAATATATATATATATATATATATATATATATATATATATATATATATATACATATACATATACATATGTTGTAGGGGTTTAGGTTCAGCACTACAGGCCGCTAGCGAGTTGCACCGTATGATCTCAATGAAGTGCTGGTTTGACTCACTGGTACAGCAGATGCTCTGTCAGGGTCATATGGAGAGTTTCTCACTTTTAACCGTGTATGATGACCAGTGAGCAAGTCCTGTAAAAACATAGTGTAATGTTTATTAGCTAACCATTTAGTCCTCCCATTGTAGGAGTAGACATTTTTGTGATCTAATAAGCCTAAGGTGAGTCTGGAGCATTTGTAAATAAGTAAAATTCATAAGGTTTTTCCCTGGCCCATGTCACGGATGACTGTCTACTGTGACTTTGTCTTGATTATGTTGAAGCATATTTGTGACCAAAAATGTGAAGTCTGTTTGTGTGTTTTTGTGGTTTGAGCTCCGAAGATAAGTTATTTCTCAGCTCAGATAATCTGCACATGACCACACTATTAGGCACTGCTGAAGTCACTGTTGAAGAGCTGTTTGTGGGTTTTAAGTGGTATGCCATCTTGAATATGGTTGATAAGCGTACTGAAAGTACATGTGCAGATTACTGGAAACTGGTCGTACTAATCAGCATAAGGAAGAGGCGAATCTTTCACTTTGAGTAATAATGACTTTCCTCTGCATATTGCCGGTGTGCTCATGAGATAAATGCTGGATCATTTTATCTACAGTGGAGGCTCAAATCTGAACTTGTCTTAATTTCAAGATACTGAGCTAGCCCGGTGATGCATGCAACCAACTCCGACCGTAGTGCAGCTTATCCTGCCTTATACTGGATACTATGTAAGGTCAGCAATGTAAAAGATGGCTTCAGGGATCTGCTTCACTTGTTGCTATGAAACAGAAGCACACGAGCCTGTGCATGTGCAGAGATAGTCTGGAGGCCTCGCTGAGTCTGAGCCTGTGAATCTGGAGGTGGAAGGGAAAAGATTGGAAGAGCTCTGCTCCCTTAAACGCGTATTGATGTGGTCATAAGATATCTCAAATGGAGGCAGGCCACGCAAGATTACTGTTGACTTCCACAGCGCTCCTGCACTGTCCCTACTTTTTTCAGATTATTGTTTTGAATGACCAGACATTTGTTTGCTCTCCATTGCAGTCATGCAAGTTGTGATCGGTAGCGAGAGAGCGTATGCCCCTGATGCCTACATGAAACACACATATGTTAAAAGGTGTGCATGTGTAGACTTGGTGTTTGAAATCTCAGACAGACACATGGGTCATCATTTGTTTTATACACAGAAATAAGCATCCAGATTAATCTTTCTTTTTCAATGGTCAGCACGCATAGAGGTCATGTTTTTTTTTTTTATTGCAAAATGGGATGCCTCAAGAGTTTTAGCGTGGAGTTGTAGTGTAGCTGTAAGTGTTCTGCATTTACTGACTGCCTGAAGAGAGATGATGAGCCGTGTTTGTGTTAGTCGTGACTGGTAAAAAGGAGTTAGCTGATGACAAGGCTGTGTTGCTTAGCAACGCACATCATGGGCTGCGCCTCTTGAAGCTCGAAGCTGGCTGTATTCTACTCTCTGCGAGACTGGGGGAAAGTGCAGTCTAGTGTTTCTCTTCATTAACGCACTTGTTATTTGGATGATTTGATTACCAATATCCATATGTAGAGATGACCACTTGGACGTGATGACAGTGTTGCATGTTTATACTGCAGGTACAGCAAAAGTCCTTTACCATAAAACAGCTTTGTTCCCTCAGGGATCCCATGCAATTCAGATAGTCTGTCAGAGGGCTGGAGGCGCAGGGATACACTGTTCAGCCCACACTTTGTCTCAGGTTATGTTAACTCATGCACTCACCCCATGTGTGTCTGGCTCAAATGTTGCTTGTGAGACCGGTAAGGCTTTTGTGCTCATCGAAGCGAGGGTTGTTCTGCAGAACATGTTTTTGTGCAGGAAGATGGGGGATTTTATTTTAACGCCAGTAACCCAGAGATAGTTTATTCACTACAATTTTTTCCATATTGCACCCACAAGCAGGATGAGATTAGTGACATGGTTTCTGTTTTGTGTGTATGTATTTCTCATGGTGAAAATAGTTAATATATGTAATTTTCACATGTTGATGCTATAACCTGCCTAGCATGAACAAATATTCACAATTCTTTTCAAGTTTTGTTTAACCTGCCATTTTCACAAAAAAAAATGCAAATGAAATAAAAGACTTGACATGATAACTTTTTTTTGGTTAACTGCAAACACCATATGCTTTGTCCATATTCAGAGCAGGTTCCTGCAATGCTGTGGTTTTTTGGTAACTTGTGCATTTGGGCAGGTGACTAATATGTTCCATTTGTCTGATTCACTTTGTCACTTGCCCCAGATAGCAGTGTTTCCCACAAGTGGGTAATTTATTGTTCTATCACAAGTTGGGTGGAGGATGGGACTATCTAGACTATATCTGCATTAAGCCCTCTAAATGCAAAACTGCTTTTTTTGTGTCTGTTCATGCTATAGTGTTTCGTATTTACTTTTTTTCTGACACACAACTACACATTGTACACACAATTGTTAATCATGGCCTATAAACCTTGCATGTTATTCCAGGTTAATGATAACAGCATTGTCGTGTATTGGATTATAGTGGTATTTAAAATGAAGAATTATAGTGAAAGTTAAAGGCGAACAAAGAAACTTTATTGGCACTGTTGCACACAGCCCCAGTACTCAGTTGGTTGACTTTGGGATATCATTTTGCAAAAGCCATGTTTGCCTCATAAACACAGAAACAGCATGCTGGTGTTTTGAGATTTACGCACTCTGTTGGCTATTCCAGAAAATGCTGCTCACTGAGGACTTAGGGCTCTAATTGGAGAAAAAGATGAGTTAAGAAATTCAGCCAGCTTAACATGAACATACTCCAAAGAGTACAAGATGACTTTTACCAGCTGACATACAGCATTTGAATATTTAATTTGAGTAGACTCTTCAATCTAGCTACACTTGAGCTGCTTTTACTAACAGACAGTTGAATGTAAGAAACCTAGAAATACAAAAATTGTCCAACTAAATAAAGTCTGTATATTGGGGAAAAGTGCAAATGATTTCTTTAAAGGTTATTTTAAGATTGAGTGAAGCTGAACATGTGTCACTAACTGAAGCTTCCCAATGTGTTTTTTTCTCTTTCAGGATTTAAGAGTTTGACTTCGCCTGCCCACACAGGGAAGACCGTGTTACTTTGGCTCTACGAAGAGAGCCTGTAGCGCTTACATCCAGCATTGAGCATGATTTACTGGTTGCCGTGGAGGTGAGGAAGCATGGGGTGGAAATCTGAGGTGTCAAGACAAACGTGATGACAGTATGGTCAACGGTGGAGCAGCTCAAAATGGAAAAACATCCATGGAGGGAGGAGAACATTGACTCAAGTGAGGCCCAGCAGGCCACTGACGAATCCGAGGATGGAAGCAGCTCAGAAAGTGAATCAGAGGAGCAGCAATGCCCGAGGGCTCAGGTGAACAACAGTAGGTGTAAGAAGAGGGAACCCCTGGTGGTCACGAAACCCCATCGACAGCTATGTCGCTCTCCATGCCTTGACCGGCCCAGTTTTTCCCAGAGTAGCACTGTGCAAGATTTCCGTGAGGATGAGACCAGCGTGGGACCGGGAACTAAGCCTGCCAGTGACAGGGAGTACCAGACTAAGATGGATTTTGCTCTGAAGTTAGGGTACTCGGGAGAACAGGTGGAGACCGTGCTCAACAAGTTAGGGGCTGCTGCGCTTATCAATGATGTTCTTGCTGAGCTGGTAAGGCTTGGAAACAAAGTAGAGCCAGAAGTTCAACCCTGCAGCAGTACGGCCGCCTCAATATCACGCTCCCCATGTGTTAAAGAGACTAGTCCGGAGGTGTCGGTGGAAGAGGACTCTGTAGATACCTTTGACAACCTCAGGCCCATCGTCATTGATGGTTCAAATGTGGCAATGAGGTAAGATATTAACAGACATAGTCTCACATTTAAATGTTCTTTCCTTTATATGGAACACATTTGCAATCTGAAACACATAGATGAATTGACATTTGATGTCCATTTTTTGAGGTTCAAGTGTTGTGCCACATTTCTTTTCATTTCTAGCCATGGAAACAAAGAGGTATTCTCTTGCCGTGGCATCCAACTTGCTGTTGAATGGTTTTTGGAGAAAGGACACAAAGACATCACTGTGTTTGTTCCAGCTTGGAGAAAGGAACAGTCAAGGCCTGACGCCCTCATCACAGGTAGGAAGGGTTTTAAAAAAAAAAAAAGTATTTAGGCCGTTGCTACTTTAGCTTTTATTTAGTAGTCAGTGAAAGTTGTCTCATTATGCTCCATCTGGGAAGGCGTCAATCTGTCTAGATGTAAGAAGTGTAATTAAGCGGTAATTGTGTATGTCACTGAGGCATGACCATGTGGTGTGGTCATGGTTTGTAAGGGGGGGGGCACTGGGACACTCTTCACCATGTATTGATAACATACCATTATACACCCTAAAGCATACCAAGCATCCTCGCTTTGATAGAATAGTGCCATTTATGAATGTTAATCAACATTAAAATTGTCTTTCAGATCAAGAAATATTACGCAAGCTGGAAAAAGAGAAGATCCTGGTTTTCACCCCATCTCGGCGAGTTCAAGGCAGGAGAGTGGTGTGCTATGATGATCGCTTCATAGTGAAGCTGGCTTATGATTCTGATGGAATTATTGTGTCGAATGACAACTACAGAGACTTGCAAAATGAGAAGCCAGAGTGGAAGAAGTTCATAGAAGAGCGCCTCCTAATGTACTCATTTGTCAATGACAAGTAAGAAACCATGATGCATTTTTATGGCACCCAAGTTATCTATAAATGCCCTCCAGCCCTCTTTTACCTTTTGAGCATAGCCATGATTTTGAGGATATGTGGTCCATACAAACATAATACATAATATCATAATACAAACTTTTTAATATCAAAGAATGTTAGAAGTACAAATGGTTATATTGTCAATTATTTCAAGACATTGTATTCCTTGCTAAGTTAAAAAACTCCATTTCGTCAAAGGAACTCTTAATGGTGGAAATGATATAGCTGACATTTAATAACGAAACATTTTCAATAGGTTCATGCCACCTGATGATCCATTGGGAAGACACGGTCCAAGCTTAGAAAATTTCCTCCGCAAGCGTCCTGTTGTTCCAGAGCACAAAAAACAACCTTGCCCCTATGGTAAGCTCCCTGAATAGTTTTCTTTTCTTAGTTTTATTTCCTTTTTTTAATTATAAGTTTTACTAATGTTGCATTTTTATCAGCACAATTCAAGTGTTTAATCTTCTTGACTTTGTCTGTTCTTTCTCAAAACAAGGGAAAAAGTGCACATATGGACACAAGTGCAAGTACTATCATCCAGAGCGTGTCAACCAGCCACAGAGGTCAGTGGCTGATGAACTTAGGGCCTTTGCCAAATTATCTGCCGTGAAGACGATGAGTGAGGGCGCTTTAGCTAAGTGCGGCACCGGTCCTGCAACTGTAAAAGGGGACAGCAGCTCTGAGGCCAAACGCGTGGCACCCAAACGTCAGTCTGACCCCAGTATTCGCTCAGTGGCCTGTGAACCTCCAGAGGCACTGTCCGTCGTTAGGAAGTCTGAGACAAATTCAGTGCCTTCCCTTGTGTCTGCTCTGAGTGTGCCCACCATGCAGCCTGCCAAGAGCCACGCAGCTGGGGCCTTGAACACACGATCAGCCAGCAGCCCAGTGCCAGGCTCTCTGCAGTTCGCACACAGTTCCCTGGAGCACATGTCCAGTGTACAGTACCCTCCCATTTTAGTTACTAATAGTCATGGCGCCTCTGTTACATATAGTGAACAGTTCCCTAAGTATGACTCAGTTAGCGACCATGGGTATTATTCACTGCACAGTGATTTTTCAAATATGAGCATGAGCAGCATGCATAATGTCGACAGTTTCTGTAGCATGGAGCACGAGCATGGTGTCTATCAGAGAAATCCCAGCCACTGCCCGGAATCCTGCCTCAGCCATTCAAACAGTGACTCCTTCTCCTCGTATGGGGACCTGTACCCAAGCTCTGTGGACAGTAGCTTAGAGGAGAGCATGAAGGGGCAGCAGCAGTCTCCCGCGCAGGGCAGGATGCAGACTTTCTCCCACGGGTTTCGTCATGAAGCGCTGACCAGGGTTCAGAGTTACGGGCCAGAGGAACCCAAGCAGGGCCCCCGCAAGCAGTCTGGATCTCATCTAGCACCGCATATCCAGCATGTGGCAGTGGGAGCCAGGTCCAGCTGTCCTGGAGACTATCCCCTAACACAGAACATCCTCCCACCTTTGTCCTCACAGCCTACGCGGTCTCTTGGTATGACTCGTATGGACAGCATATCAGATTCAAGGCTATACGATAGCAACCCAATGAGACAGAGGCGACCTCCACTGTGCCGCGAGCAGCATGCAAGCTGGGACCCTCTGCCCTGTGGTAATGAGTCCTATGGATATCATTCATATCCACTGAGTAACAGCCTGATGCCGTGTTGCGAGCGGGTGATGGTCCGCAGTATGCCAGACAAAATGGAGCAAATCTGGAATTCACCATGGGAGATGCCGTCTGGAGCTGAACACCAAGAGCGGTATGTCATCCCAGACCACCAGTATCAAACATATCGGAACCTTTGTAACATTTTCCCCGCGTACGTAGTCCACTCAGTGATGGAGAAGAACCCTCATTTGACAGATCCACAGCAACTTGCTGCTGTCATTGTTACAAAACTGAGGTCATGCCATTGAGCATTTAATCTTATTAAACATTCGAAAAGTAACGTAAGAAGGGAAATACAGATTTTCATCGCAAAGATCGGCACTTGTTAAATGTTGCTGCATTTGCAACATCTGCCCTCAGGAGTTTTTTTTTTTTTCTTTTCTTTTTTTAATGTCTTGGGTGGGAAATCAGATTTTACATCACTAAGATGACACAAGTAATCAGCACAGAGCAAACTTGTCGAATAAGTTTATCTAAAATTGTAAGATGTGTCACATATGAAAGCTACATTTTTATATGAAGTGTGGTGCAGCTGATATGAGGTAATACCTTATTAGAAATCTGGTTTAAAACACATTCATTTGACCTGAGCAGGAACTGCATAGCAGCTTTGTACCATATCAGTGATTTACTGAACATCATTCTAGAAAATATATGCATAGATGGTTATTTAATTGATTACACGTAGTGTAGAAATTAGACATGGAGCCCCAGAGTGTTCAGTATTAAATAAGTAATCATACAAACAACTTGTATACGATTTATAAATGAAAACTATTTGTGAAATTATTTAAAAAGTAATTAAAACCCAATTAGCTAAAGTGAAATAAAATGTTCATCATTTTTATGACATTTTTACTTTATGATTGACTTTCTTTTTCTAAAACACCCTTTAAAAAAAAAAAAATCATAATCATAATTTTTCCTAATGACACTTTTTATTTCATAATGTTCATTCTGTCACCCTCCTCTCATCTTACAGTCAGTCTGCCTCTGCGTCTACCAGATGTGGCTGGTTTGTGCCTGTTAGCTCCAGCAAAAACAGTATCAGCATCAGTCTGGATCAACTGTCCGGCCGCAGTTGTAAATAAAAACAGAAACTAACTTTTCCTTTTATTTATTAATCTTATAATGCTGTACATACTACATACAAAACTGGTTAACTAGTTAGCCAGACAGATTTTCTGAGTTTGGATTATTTCTCAGTGTTAATGTGATAACACTGTCTTTTCACTTTTATGCTGAGTAATTATCTTAAATTGCAAACCAAGTAGTCCAGTTGGCAGCCGTTTTGTTAAGATTAATCTCAAGAGCTCAGTTGATTTATTTACAGTGTCCTGTGCTTATTGACCGAACAGCAGGCTCTAATTTCATAACTTTGTCATTGTCATTGCTCTCGGTATCACATATTAACTGGTCAAAGCTGATAGTAGTTGAATGATGAGTGTGGAAATAAAAACATTTTTGGACAACTTTAAATATAATTTCTATATTTTCTTAAAATAATTTTATTAAAACTGAACTGTTATCATAATAAGAATGCTAAAATAACATTTAACAAGTTTTTTTTTTCTAAAATAAAAAAAATATTCTTGGTTCACATATTTCATAGTGTCTTTTTTATTTAATCAATATTGATTACTCAAGGCTTTTTTTAATCATGATGGCCATCTGAATAACCATAATAAATTAAACCATAATCTAATCCTCATTTATGTAGCTAGTTAGTCTGTGAAGTGGTTTAATGAACAGGCATGGCAACACAGTCTGGACAGAAAGTAATAACTCAGCAACGTCTCACACATTTGCCTTATTCAGTCCAATGTAAGAGTACACACATTTGTACAGCATGTAGCTTTTATGAAGATCTTGTTCAGGCCCTGTGAATGTGTTATGAAAGGCATCTAAAGTGTTTCTGGTGCAGTGCAACTATAAATAACCTTGCTTAGGTCTGCCTCTGCTGTAAATAGTTCTTGTGACATTTTTGTGCATTTATTTTGAAGATAAGTAAGAGGGAGGTAGACACATACCTCACAGCATGAACTATGACATTTAATGGCCTTATATCTGAATGACCTCACGCTTTAGTCATTGTCTGATTGGTTTCAATGGAAGTCTTAGTCATTGAAGCCACCTATTTTCAAATGTAAAGCACTATCTCAGTATCTAAAGAGATATATTTTCTCAGCCTCACTTAACAAAGCTACTATTTTGGTAGAATTTGACAGTGCACAAAGCAAGCCAAAAAAAGAGATTTGACTTGTAGAGATGTGCACATATCTATGTACATATAATCACACAAAAGCCATTATTTCAAAGTCATTTATAAGCTGCTAAATAATGCCAAAAAAAGATAGAATTTATATAGTGTCAGTATTCTACATAACTTTACATTTTGGTTCACAGAATTGATTGGATTATAGTATAAACTAACATCTGTGTTTGGATAATTTCCTATGGTGTACTGTATAGTTACCTTTCTGATTTTATTGGATGCTAAGTCCAGAATTTTTCCTATTTATATAATTGTCAAATTTGTTGTGCTGATTCTTTTCAATGTGAAAATATTCAAAGTATCTTTGTTTCATACAGTAGCTCTAATGGACTCATTGTCAGTTGAGCAGTTTGTTTTCAGGAGCAGATTCATTCTGTTTCAAAGACTAATTTTACATGCACTTAAGTAGTCTGATGGTTTCCAGCTTTTGTCAGTAACCTGATTCCTGGTGCATACATGACAGACCTAGTTTCTTAGATCAGTTTTAATGCATCGGGATAATATTTCCGATTGAATTTGGCCATTTATGCACATTCTTTTTTTCTTTTTTTATTTACACGTGAGACCCAAGACAGGTAGGTTATCATCACTGTGGCAGTAATCTAGCACGATAAAAGGCAGTATTGTTACTTATGTTCACGTATCATTGCATCCAGTTATAACAC
Organism: Terapon puta; assembly: GCA_028564955.1. NCBI lineage: Eukaryota > Metazoa > Chordata > Actinopteri > Centrarchiformes > Terapontidae > Terapon > Terapon puta. Next base: position 7,487,415 of record JAOXYL010000078.1, read on the forward strand.
ACAAAGTCCAGTCTATGCTGATCCATATTGACTGATTTGTACTATGAATATAAATGGTTCAGTTTATGGATTAACAGTAAGGATTTAGTTAAATTTACATACATGCACACAGTAAAACATTCTGTCCTGTGATAAAGCCCTTCCTCCTGTTAGTCCACTAAAGTAAATATTAACTTGATAATAAATCAAATAAATAAATACACACACACACGGACAAATTGGCTTTCTGATGAACTGTGTTCATTGTATTTCAATGTGGTTTAAAGAAGTGACTGCAATACATTCAAACAACTTGTCCGATTTCATGCCTTAACCTGATTTCTGACAGTCACATGGTTTCTTATGTGCATGTAAACAAAGCAAAACTTTGAGAATTCATTTCACTGGGCTTGTGATGTGAATTGTGGTAGGGGCAGGTTGTAGAAATGTTCTAGTAGTGATGAAAACACTGTTTTACCATCATTAATGTTTGCACAAGGAATTCTGCAACAGACTGAATATTTACCTTTCAGATAGAGTTACAACAGTCTGGCTTTAAGACTTAGGCCTGGTAGTGAGTTAAATATTAGACTAATTTTGTGATATCTTGTGGGGTATGAAGTTTCAATAATTGTATAAAAAAATGAAGTGAATGCTAGAAGCATGTCGAAGATGAAATGACTTGTATGGCTTTTTACAGGAGACTGAATTGCTTAAATACAGATGTACAGTTCGCATACTTGCAGCCAGTCTCCGAGGATCATGGAAGGGTTTGGCTGTGCCTTGCAGCACATTGCTCTCAGGATGCTTTCAATTTTCTAATTTTCAGTCTTGCCCTGCCAAAAACCAGTGGTCACTGGCAAGAGTCTACTCTGATCTAGTAGTGATATATTTTGTGAAAATCCTACATTATAATGTAGTACCTTAAGATTAGTTATGTACAGTTGAAATGTGGAGATGGCATTGCAAAACTTTGTACTTTTTGTGTATATCCTTGTTATGCACCTTTGAGATCCAAAAAATTGGGCTAATAGGGCGGCTTTACATAATGCAGGCGGAGTCATGTTAGCGTCCATAATGATGCAAAGTTCCCATGCAGACAAATACAGAAAAGGTTGTTCAAAAACTGCTTAAAGACCATTTGTTGTTTACCCATATTTTTATAACATGCTGTCTGGCAGTTGTTGAGCCAGTGTTCTGCATCGGATCTTTTGAATAAAACATGAGGGGGGGTGTAAGGGGGCGAATGTTGCTAATCACAACATACGCTACGGCTCCCAGGTCATCATGTCAGGAGTTATTAACTGACGGGGCAGATTAGCATCACTTTTGCTGAGCACATTCACGCTCCCATGAGGATTAACTCCCTTGGTTTTTTTAATGATGCATTGCCTTTTTTCTAAACCCACCCTCAGGACAAAGTGCTACATGAAACGTTCGCGCTGTAACATGTAAAGCCAGCCCTAATAGCAAGATTACGCTTTGAGTGCATTTAAAGGGAAATGCCACTTTCTTTCAAGGATTCAGGTTTAGTATCCTGAGGTCTAATATTGAAAAGCAACGAATTACAGTCTGACAAATAACAAATTTACAGTATAGCATCACATGCCTGTGAATGAGCATGTCCTAAGGCTCTAATTTGAATCAGTTAACAAAAATGGATCAGGGGACAGTTTATTGTATTTGGTATTTTATTAATAAATCATTAAAACACAGAGAATTGATGACCTCTGGCACAAAGTCCAGAAAGTCCAGATCCCATTTGTTGTTACTGGAACAGCATCACACTGTGTTTTACTGACATCACAGATATAATTCTTGATTACAAAGAAAACTTATAAAAGATTTTTTTAACTGAGTGGTATTACTCTTTAACGGGGCTAATTATGTGAGCCTGACTGTCTCATTGGTGGTGCTTCAAAAGTATATATTTCTTTATAATGTTTAGGTACAACCGTGGTATATGAACAGACATAAAGAAAAAAAAAACATTTGAATGTGTTTTGCCCAAATGAATTTTGGGCTTTGCTGACTTTGTTTTTTCATGAAAAAAGACGAGGCCACTTTAGGCCGGCTGTCGGTTCATGAGAAGGTGAAACAAACTGCCTAAATGTTTCTTCATGTGAAACAATCAGATTGCAAGGCTGCTGTCAAGGTTGTTTCTGGCATTTGGCTAAAAGTTTGCGTGCCGTCCTTTTTCCTTGAGACAGTTGAATTGTCAAAATTTTCAAGAGAATCATGTTTTCAGTGCAAAGAGGCTGGAGTACAGTGTGCTGTCATAAAAGAAACAACACTTAAAATTAAAAACATCGACGAGGTCGTTGATTCAGAGACCAAATTTAGATGTTTTGATTTTATTATGCTAATATGGTATCCCAATGTGTTTCTTAGTGATAGTGAGGGTCATGTAACCTGAATACTGGAACAATCAATTGCCCTCACGAGATCTACATGTTGGTACTTGAGTAACTGCAATGTGGGCCACAACACAAATTGACCAAAATGCAAATGGTCAGGATTATAACAATGATTGGTTTTCATTATGGGCTTTCTGAGCTGTACATGAAATCACTGTCAAATCAGTTTAAACCTTATGGTGTCAATGTATTTTCCATAAAACACAATTAGTTGATTGAACATTTAACTGCTGATTTTGCTCACAAGCTTGTGGGTTACTATTTCAGGTACAGTGCCACTTTGCTAACACTTTTATGTAATTAGATAAAACACACTTATGGACAATGTGGGCTTCACAAGTATTAGTGCAAATTCACATCCGAAGCCCAGTGGCTAATAACTGTGTGTCCACAATGCTGAAATAAAGTTGGGAGCAGCTCTAATTCTGAAGGTTAGACAGATGGCGTCTGGACATTTTCCCCACATCAGCATCAGAGTTATCTCAGTTTTGTCCCATTTCTAAGACTCTTTACAGAAATATTCTGATTTCACGGGGCAATTGACTGTCTCTAGGCCAAAAATATAACTCTCACTGTCCCTACAAGACATACAGTGTACCAGTCCAGTATTGCACTGCTTTGCCAAAAGGTTAGGCTAAAGGCCAAGATGGTGGCTTATTGTCCCCCACCCTCCCTTCGAAAGTGCCGCAAACAACTAAGCCACAAATGTCTAGAATTGACTTTTGCTTGTTGATACAAATTGTATCTATACCTTGAATGTAACAAAATATGAAATGTATAATATGAAAATAGTTTTATTTAAATAAAGGGGGGGGGGAATCAATGCCATAATGTTTGTGACACTGTGTGTCACTGGGAGTAGCCCATTGGTATGTACTAACTCTTACTGGGTACAGTAGTTAACTTACAGGGACATTTACATCAAAGTGCACAGATACCCTGTGTACAGCAGTAAGCGTCATGTCCTCTCTGTACATAGTCACACCTGTGTGTGTATATATATGTATATATATAGAAAGCGATCTGTAAATGTAACCGTAAAAGTTCCTTAAGTTGTTCAAATACTTAATAATTTCTGTGTTGTAACCTGTGCACCTTGTTAAGTGCATCTATTTCCTCTGAATTGACACGTCCGCTTTATGCTATTTTAATGGGAATTTCAATATTTTTGAATATATTTTGCCTAATAAAACATGCCAAAGTTATTCTTCAGTGGCTTTGTCAGACATAATTTCTGATCTTGATTCAGAACACGGGTTGTCATGCAATGACCTATATATTTCTTGGGATGAAGGATTTCTTTACCACACTCTGAGTAACAAAGAGTAACTTAATACCAAATGCAAATCTGAGTTTATCCTGACAATTAAAAATATAATTCAGAAATTTCAGTCTGTCTGAGTGCCAGATGAGGTCACCATATCCCTTCACATGATCGTCAAGGGGCACAATGCAGTATCAGCATACTGACACTATTTTGTAAATTTGGTGTCAGTCTTGACTCAGACTTGTGTTTGATGTTTAATACTCTTTAGAGACATAGATCTCTTTACAACATGAATTTATTAGAGTGTTTGAAAGTTAATTTAATGACAAACCCTGTATGTTGGCAAAGCAATGACTTGTGATCAATTCTAATATTGAATTATTCACCAATTGTAATTTCATAATTTTGAGGCCAGTTTGCATCCTGTTGTTTGCAATGAACAGTCTTTAGGTTTATCTGGACCTACAGGAATTAAACTCCTGCTGTTTTCAACATATTAAGACTGATATTGTCAGTAGAGTATTAATTTAAGTTCTGCATCAGTTGTTAATGGCTAAGATAAAGACCAAAGTGATTTTTGATGTGCACACATAATGTACCTGTTACAATAATTGGTTCAAATACAAATACACAAACATTTGTGGTCAAATAATGGTGGACCCCTTGACGTCTTGCAGTTTCTGCCACCTTATCATTTCAAACTTGCCGCTGTGGTGCACAAAATGCCACGACAAGAGGTGCACACATTTGAACATGACTGCATATATACAGCTTAATACTCAGGTTAAACCACACAAACATTTTAAATCACATACTTGGTTGTTTTCTAATATTGAGAAATGCAGTGGTCACATTCTGAAGAAGTGTAGGTCTGTTTGAGTAGACCACCAGGTCTGCAATGTAAAAAGGGAAATTTAATGCAAGTTTTTTTGTGTGTTGTGATGATCTGCAGTATTGTAATCCACACTGACAGGAAAGCATTGCTTTTATAGACCAAAATATACAAAAATAGACTATTTGGGCCTGTGGGCTCAAACAAAATGTAAGTCTTAATGACAAAATGTGTTTCTCTCCATAAATAAAGCAAAATTCTGTTCAAACTTCTGTTTTATCGTTTCATCTTTTATGTAATGACGAAAAAGACCTTATAAGAAAAACAGAAGTGGTTTGAAAGTTTCCTGTGGTGACTTATTTATTTTATGAAACTTTGGAAATCATGTTTGTATTAAAGAAAGGTAAGAAAATGTTTCCCTTTGTCGCATATTTCAGACACTTTACTGATCTGTATATACATGGAATGTAAACAACCAGTCAAAACCAAATGTTTGCATTTTTGGCCTTTAGCAATGTGTCATTTTGTAGAGTTATAGGCTAAATGTTTTCCTACAGTATCTCTAAAATGATAACACAAAACATCCTTCCTTTACTCTGTATATGCACAGCAGCAGCTGTGAATGTGCAACAGGTTACGCAGCACATGCACACTATCTGCTGGTTAAATGGTGTAATAGCTCAGGGCGTGTGTCATCAACACACACAGGCACGATAACAGACTTTTTCAGCATTTCACTTGAATTCCTGTAACAACCCAGACACTGCCTGCCTGACTAATGCAGTGGACATCGAAATGAAAGAGAGGCTATTGCTTCTTGTCCCCAAATAACATGTAACAATTTCAAATATTCCTCCTTCAGATGTATATAATAAAACATATGGAGACATATATGAAGTAATGCATCTTTACAGTCTTTATCAGGTCGTCTAAAGCGATATGCAGTGTTTATATGTACAGTATCATGAGAAGAGAGTGTTACATGACCACTTCTGTTAGCATCATCTTCAGTGTTAACACATTACTGTTATATCAGCCTTTAAAAGACAAATCTTTGATTCAGATTAGATCTAAAACCCATAAAAAGTGTTGATATAATTGATTTATACTAGTACAATGACTTGTAAGTTTGGGTGATAAATGGTAAACAGACCTGCACATACATAGGGCTTTTTCTAGTCTTACATCTGTCTTTGTATTTAATTCTGTTGATTTTTTACAGAACATTAACTCACAAATATGTGAATTGGATACGTTAATTAAAACAGTACATCTATTACAGTGTGACATCTTGGAGTTCAACAGCTGTTTTTGAACTACAAACAATATTACGAATATATGAAGATGTGAGCGTACAGATTGTATGGACGATGGTGTAGACCACAGTGTAACCCTGATAAAGGAGCACTGAAGGTGTTGTGTCCTTCTGCCAAAGGTCTGTTCTCTTTCACATCATTTCACAAGTCTGGACAGGATCAACCTTGATTCTGAGGGATTATGCACCATCTCGCCTTTGATTCGGCTGCAGCGAGACTGTGGGAGGTCATCCTGCCCTGGGAGTGTAAGGATGAGTCAACATGGAGACGCAGTGACGTCTCTGCTCTGGAGCTCTCTCTGGGAATATTAAAGCACCAGCCGGTCTCCAGGGACTCCATGTAATCATGTAGGTTAGTTGCGTAATTAAGTCTTGACATTTTTTCTTGCATGTATTTTGATTTTAAACGGTAATTTAAATATGAATTTAGTTGAAAACCATACGTCTAGGTTCCTTAAAGTTATACATATAACAGTGCTGGGCAGACACAGTCACGTTAATTGAGAAGTTATCAACAAAAAGCCGTAGTGACTTATACAGTGACTGATTTGGCAAGGAAGGGGCTAAAAGGTCGGCAGCTGTGGAGGGAAATGTGTGATTTGAGCTGCAGTGAAAAGAGGAGAGTCAACTCTGACCACAAACTTTCAGTCTAGCGTGAGCAGGAAGTTCCATCCAGAGCAGCCAGAGACAGATGAGTTATAGAGCATCGAACATTTATTACACACACACACAAAAATGTACTTCTGTGGCTGAAGCGGTGCAGAGAAGACATATTTTGGTTTACTGAGCAGGGGAAAAAGTATGGTGTGATGATTCACTGAGCTCTATCTGGTGCACGCTGAAGCGAATCGAGCGGCCTGAGGTCTCACCTGAGCTCTGATCTGATGACGGCAACGTTTTCTGGCACAGTTTAGGCCGGCCGAACCTCTGACAGAGTCCAGTGAATTTTTCAGAGTACTCCTCTCCCGGGTGATATTTTTTTCCCTCTGCTGGACGCAAGTGCTCAGGGAACAGTTTGATAACCACCAAAACAACTCTGACAACACACCACAGTCCGCTGCCCCCCCCAGGACACCACATCGTAGCCCAGCTGGGCGTCTCTGGAGCAGAGAATGTTTTTCCACCACTCCATCATTACAACACAGCAGACAGATGTGTGTGGTGACAGTACTTGTCGCCACACGTTGCCATATATTCCTCTTTACCGGTACTGCAGAAAGCCTGTGTATACAGGAGTTCAACAAAATTTCATCCATTTCATGAAATGCATGATGTAATAGCCTTTCTATTGTCATTTGGGACTGTTTTGGATGTTTTGGGCTACTTTTTAAAACTTTTTTTGAAAGTTTTGACTCAGATGATTCAGTCAGTTTCAAATTACTGATTGCCAAGAGCCTTTTTATAACTTTCATTCAACCTAGTCACCTAACCTAACCCAGCTTCACAGTAAATAATACTGCATGCATCGTTGTGTCTACCTCTGGTGATCACCTCAGCAACTTCAGCATTACAGATTCAGTCCTTTTTACCTGGGTGCAGGTGCTGTGTCTTTGCACCGTCTCTACACACTGTTTCCATTTGGGCTGCCAGGACTGCACTGCTCATTGCATTCACCGTCTTTATGTCCAAAACTGAAAGAGTACAAAGATCAAAGTCAGGTGCACAGATATGTATGAACTGAAAATGTAAATAACGTCAAATCGAACAAATGGCAAAGTACAGACACACAATGACAGCCCAGATTTCCATGGTCCATATAGCACACAATGTACAATAGCTTAGTCCCCCGGGTCTCAAATACAAAATCAGAGGTGTGTGCAAACATGGCAGCCTATAACACACTCACTAATTTAAAATAAAAACACACGCATTGATTGATAAGAAATACATAAACTGACGCAAATGCAAAGAGACTGAATCCCATCAGATACTTGTATCAGATCACAAAGAGACCCCCCCTCCTCTGAACCAGCTAATGGAGAAATCATTATCACTATCACACGCTCTGTATTGGTTGTTGGTGAAGCCTTTACAAAATCTATAATCACAACGCGTGTAATCCTGAGCACGATTCACCTGCAGTGTCTCTGTGAGCGAGAGTGCTGCTGAACTTTGTGTGTGAGAGTTGAGAGGCGGCCATGATGCTGCGGCGGGCGGAGTCTCTACTCTCTCTCTCCCTCACTCTCTCTCTCTCTCTCTGTCTCTCTCTCGGTCTGCTTGCTGTCCTGTCATCGGCCTGGGTGTGGTCTTGCAGTCGGGGGTACCGTTAGCAGGAAATCATTTCACTTTAAGGCGAAACAAAGAGGAAAAAATCCTCGGAGGAGCGTCAGGCCGGGAATAGTTGCTCAAAGTAACGTCTGTGTCCTCGACCGGAGGGCGTGAGATTGGCGCCGCTGTGCTGATGGGAAAAAGTTTTCCTCTGCTCTCGATAACTGCCCGTCTGATTTAATAACTTTTCTCTCAAATCTGAAGCGGACCTAAAAGAAAGCAAGATGCCGAAGACGGTAAGAAAGGAAGCTGCATTGACGTTATCTTGAAAAAAAAAACGCTGCCGTCTTTTTGTCTGTGTCTCTTTCATTTCTCTCTCTGACGCTCCCGTTTGGACTTCATGTTTGACTCTTTCACATAAACCTCAAACTAACCTTAATCCCGCCTCGGAAACAAATTTCGGTGTTTTTCTTTCATCTTTTACATCATTTAATCTCAGCCGTTGATAACCGGGGTACTTTCCGTTATGTGTGTGCGCGTGCGCGCTCCCGCCCGTTTGTTCATTAAAATGAGCGCCTTTAATCGCAGCGTCCATCATCGTTCATTACCATTCATCAGCTTTCACAGACAGCGGCTGGCTCCAGCGCCGTATTGTGTTACTATGAACTTCTCCTCACAGCTCAGCAGCCTCAAATCACGTTTTCTGACTCTCCGTCCAGCGGAAGCCGCCGTGTGGCCTTCAGTAGCAGGCGAGCTAGTCCTCCAGGCCTCCGTCTGATCAGGTCCAACAAGGAGGGAGCTGAGCTGTCAGTCAGGCCAGCTGTGCTCCCAGACCTGCAGCAAATGGAGGCAGACTTACAGCGGGGAGGTGGCACAAAGGGAGCCACTGAGAGCTAACGTGCCATGTTGCCACTGGGGGAGGGAAAAAAAGAGGGTTGATTTTAGCTGTGGTTTGACCAGAAGAAGCTGAATAGATGTGTGCTGCTGCAGCTCTGAACAAGGAGGAGGAGGGTCGCTCTCCTCTCAGACTTGTCTCTTTCTCTGATTTGAGCAGCGTCAGAAAAGGCCAAAGCCAGGCGCGGCGTCGCTGCCCAGGCCTTCACACCGGTGGCGAGCAGAAGTGAAAGTGGTTTCTGACCCTGCTGAAGGTTCAGGTCGGGCTTTGACTCAGCTCTGTGCAGTTTGAGTCGAGGAGATACTACAGAACGTGCGAGATGTGTGTGCGGTCCCTCTGATCCTCGCTTTGTTCGGGGCTGTGTGATACCCACAGGCACGCTTGCTGAGTCTCTGAGATGAAGGTGATGCTAAATACTAAACCACCCTGCAGACACTTTCAGTCATGAAATTACTGTATTAGTTTCCTTTGTACTCAGTGCACCTCTCCCCTGGGTCCACACTTTGATGTGCTCCACTTGTGGACAGCAGCCAGTAACATGGCTGTTGAGATTATACAGAGTCAGTGTTTTTTGGAGCTTTTGGTATATAGATAAAAGTGTAATTGTAGATTACAATTGTAACGCATGTATATTTATCATGACAACTGACTCGTGAACTCCTGCACTTCCCAGTTATAAACAGAAATACAAATGGCACCGAGGGCTGTAGCTGCCCTCTTCCTGCAGTATTGTCTCTGCTCGTACTTCCTCGATATTTTTTCCAGCTGTCAACCTGAAAAAATGTTATGACATCCTGGCATTTAAAGTGTGCACTTACGAGCCTATACCACCCCCTCCTCCCCTAAAGGAGGTCTTCTAAATGTTGCAGTATTTTAGAGGAATCTCTATAGGATCATTTGGTAAAAGTCATTTGTTGAGTAGCACAATTTGTGCTATAACTGTTTTAATAACCAACAAATTGTCTAATTTATTCATAAAATGTTACTTTAACGGACAATAAAAAAGTTATTTTGTTCAAAACAACATTTTTTAACATTATGTCATTAAGTATTTTAAGAGTGTACTAAGCCGCTATATCATCTGCTTAGTGCCAAGACTTCTGCAGATTGCAGCTGGGACACTATTAGCGTCATCATCACCAGAGCAGCAGCCCATAGTATCTGTAGCAGCTACCGAAGCAACAGCTGGGGACCTCAAAGGCCTCAAAACAAGCCACGGGAAAATGCAGCTGTGCTGTAGAGACCATAGTCGGGAGTTGGAAAAGAGGAAACCAGTAGTGGACAAAATAGATGGTCAAGAGGAAGCAGCAGAATAAACAGAGACAATGAATGACAATGATTGCGGTAAATGTTAGACTACAAGGCTTATATTCATTATAGCAGCCTGTGATCTGTTGCCAACAGCAAAAAATATAAAGTGTCATGAGAAGCCATAGTTGCTGCTTTGTGCAGACGCAGCTCAGGCTTTAACACATTGAGCTGCATATCTGTGCTACTAGGACGCTTTGAGGTTCTCACACCTGGGGGACGGTGATGTCGGCGCTGAAATGGTTAAGACCCAGACCTGTTATTGCAACACTGCTCAGCGCTCTGTTTCCTTTGGTAAAGCTTGCGGCGCCATGTGATGCAGTAGAAAAGGCGCATCAAAGAAGGAAGCTCGACACACTGATTCAGCAAATGCTCCGAAGCTCGCCCGGTGAAAGAAAGTTACAGTCACATCCGGAGCGAGCTGGTCCAAAGAGTAAAAGATCTGTCGCTTACAAAGAGTAGTTTAGTTTTTGTTTTTTTCAATTATCATATCTACGTGTTCAAATTACATCAACAATTACAATCTTGGTGCTTTACAAAAACATTAATTATTGAGAAACTCTGCCTTTGCTAGACTCCTCTTGGCAGTGCTTCAGTTTCCCAAGGAAGTCATGTTGTGACTCAAGGTTTCTGCACTTACATCAGTTCCTCTCTGGTAATTTCCTCGCCCGCAGCCTTATATGGACTTTCACATCACGGTCTGGCTGTTCTCCTCCCTGCCTTCCCCTCGCGTGGTCCTCAGATGCCATGCTCCACTTCAGATTGCACCACAGCAGTGCAACACTTGCTGTGGATCTGCGCTAGTTCGCTTTTAAAGTGTCATTTCACGTCTCGGTGGAGCTATTTTAGTGTTAGATTGTTTAGATGTTTCTGTTGCGGCTTATCTGCCTTACTAAAGAAACACACCCAGTGTACAGAAAACCATAAGTGTTAAAAATAGTTTAGTTTCATTGCTAAAATCTGACCCCATGTTGCAACAAAAACATATATTTTTATATTTTACCTATCTGTTTTCCTCCTTGGGCCCTGACAACAGTGACAGCTTCCTTTCATTTACTTGCTGTTTAAACCATTTCAGTGTTAATACAACGGTCGATCAGCCTGTTTTTTCACCATTGATTAATGTTAATGATTTTAACCCCTTTTGTCCGCAAACACAATAACAGCCTACTATTATCACACAAAACCTGAGTAAAACTTACCATTTTAGCCCATTATGTAGAAGGTGCAGTTTTCTTGTTAGGAGGACCAAACTTTGAGTGGTTATGGAGAAATGGTAAACGGAAAGAGCCAGAGGCATGCAAGCAGGGGGATTAAATGAGTCTGTAGTGCACATAGCTGAGCAGATTAACAGTGTGTAGAGGCAGTGGACAAACTACAGTCAAAACGTCTGGGGGGTTTTACACAAAGAGCAAGTTCAATGTTTCCTGTTTGGAGGTTGTGAGAAAATCAAACTTCTCAAAGTAAGTTTGTATTATTCATTTATTTATCTATTTTATTATATTCAGTATCCTCTGTTGTTTTGTTTATTTCCATAGCAACTGTTAGGATTTCTATTTAAATCATCTAATGTTTTGTGTAGACTATAACCTACTATTATAGACAGTGAAATATTATTTCAGTTAACAGTAACAATGGCACTAGAGATGAACAAATTATTATTATTTGGCCCCGGTTATAATGAAAGTGTCTTGTACAGCTTTAAAGCCAGCAAAGGTCAAACTGTGTACATAATTAAAGAGTAGTATAAGCAAAGCACTACAGCGGGCATTAGTCAACATAATACCACATCACCGCTTAGAGCAAACAGAAGAGCCGGTGGTTTGTGTCCGTGGACGTCTTGTGTTTGTGTCCTGACTCACTCTACACAAACCAGCTCGATCTGGTACTTATCACGATGGTTCACTTAAAGTTTGGTGAAATAAATACCCTGCTGACCTGCTAAACTGCGGGCTGGCTCGGATCTACCAGAAGGAGCACAGATAGTTAGCACACACTTGATGAAAAGAGCAGGAAGCCACTGTGCATGTGAGCGAATCATTAGTGTGTGTAGAGTGTGGCAGTGATGGATTGACCTAGTGGAATTAGGTCCATGCTAAGTTGTGTTAGATATATGAAACTGTACATAGGAGAACATATTACGACAAGTATTAGTTCCTCCGCGTTGCTGCCCAGTCTTGGGCCTGTTGGGCCTTGCACGACAGTATAACACAGGATTTCAACCAAAAAGCAGACTTGGCACACAAAACCTGCAGAAATAAAACAGTCCTTACTTGGTCAGCAGGAGGCTTACGGCTGGCAACATGATGGCGGGCAAAGTTAGCGAGGGGTCAAAATGAAGGCAGTATGTCAGCACAATGAAAAGCAACCAGAATAGCACAAACGCTTTAAAGCCAGCAAACACGGTTTGGCAAGGACTAGTAGCCTCACACTGATTAAATAGTATCTCATTATGCCCGTAGTCACATTTGATTAATCTGTAAAAGCAACCGTGGGAAAGAGCTCTGAAAGAGTCTTTACCCTCGTGTCTGCACTGTCCCCCTGCTCAGACGGAAAGCTCGTCCTTTGCCCTGTCCCCCTGTCTTCCTTTCACCCAGTTTGTGCTCTTCATCTCAGCAGCATATCCTGCACAAAACCACAGGATAATCTGGAGATGAGAACTTTTCTCGCTCCAGGCATCCTATGATATTGTGGCAGACGAGACGCCCTCACATGAGAAACCCAGAGTACTGAAATGAGAATCGCTGTGTTTTTACTTACTAGGAGCTGAACTGATTTTGAGAGCAGAGATACTTTCCTGTTATGGCTCATTTTTATATATTGGCTCTAGAGGATATAGCCATACTTGTTGTCCTGCTCACAAGTCTCTTCACATGATTTCCCCCCGCGTTATTGCCTCTGAGCGATAACATAATAAGGCTCTTATGCTGGGCCTCGCACAGGAAGCATCATCACCGTCACATTTTTGCACTCCGTGTTCAGCTTTGCATCAGTTTAATTCTTAACTCTACCTCTTAAGAAATCTATAAATACACAACTGTACTGCCGGCGTTTGTTTTCCAGATGAGCTGCGAGTCAGGTTGTGGTTAATGTCGCTTTGGCGGTTGCTGTGGTAACCTGGGTGGATCCATTGTCAGAGCATTGCTGACCGTAGTTGCTGACCTTGTGTGACTCTGATGGATGGCATGACTCTGATTTAGCAACTGTTGGGTGTGTAGTTACTTTTCCAGTATTTTTCACACACGAAATGATCTTTGCTTTGCGCTCAGCTGAGCACTCACTTAAAGCAGGTTCATACACTGGACATTTATTTTGTAAATGTGAAATTAACCAGGCTGATGTACACAGTGACCATCCTGCTCACAAATCCTGTTGCTCTGTCACAAATGCGTCAGAGCACAAAGTGTACAGAGGATGATGGTTTTGTTCCCTGCTGCTGCTAAAACCACTCAGCGGTATCTCCTCCGTTGTCTCGGCTTTGCTTGGAAAGATTGTGGTGGTGAGCAGCACACTGAGATAACACTGCTGTGGGAACATCAGGGTGGTGACCGAATACTGGGACATCAAGGCTTCCCAGTGGATATTTTTACTCTTCATCTCCTTGTACTTGTGATTTCTGTTTATATGAGATTGAATGTGAATATGAAAACAAAAAATATGGCGCTGTTGTTCTCACAGACAGTTTTTGATGATTGATCAATGCGCACTTTCAAATCATACCATTTTCTGCGAGTTCAGTAGTTTCACTTCCTCTTCCTGACAAGGTAACCCGGGTGTTTTCTCAGGGTTTCACGTTTGGGTTGACTTCTATATCATTGCATATGCTTTTTAATGGCCAGATGATTATATAACTACCCTGCCCACTTCCTACAAATTATTTTTTCTCTCTCAGTGGTGTTAATGTAGCTTTCTATCATCTACATACAGCACTCTGGTGCTTTCAGTTTTTTTCTCCTTCAATTGGCCAATTTATAAAGTATATCTATCTATCTATCTATTATAACTTAGCATATTCAATAAAATCTTTATTCTACTACAATATATGATTTATCCTATTAAGAGGATTTAATAACAGCAATTAGGATTTTGTTTTTTAAAAATAATAAATGTCACATGTCTCTTGTGACGCAGGACTAACATATATTTGTTCTACTTTGTGATGGATAAATGCCTCAAGAACGAGACGCCCCGTCTGATTGTGGGATGACTTATGAAGTGATGAGTCGGTTTGATAAATCAAGACCAGTTATAACAACAAGAGGAGATGAGACCTTTATGATTCCCCTGCGGCCCAAAGCAGTAGCAGGAAACAGCTGTGCGAGTAAGAATAAAGCAGAAGGAGATATTGAAAATAACACAAAGTTTCATGCTGTCAGTGAAGTGGAGGATCCTTAAAGAAAGCCTCATATTACATCAGGTCACTCAACAAGCCAAACTCATCAAAAGACAAATCTAATACAACACTGCTCTGAAACCAGTCTTTAGACACGCTTCTAAATGTCTGACTTGTTAAAAGAGTTTATTTGTGGAGAACAGTTGTGGTGTGATAAAACAAACAGTTTCAGAATAAGTCATGGAAACATGACACGTGGGCCTGAATGGGGTGTTTCTGAGCATGTGCTAATAATAGTGTGCTAAGTGTTTTTGAATTCTGGCCATGTCAGACACACCCTGAACCAGGCCGAAAATGTACGGCTGTAGTTCCTTTTTCATGCAACATTAGCCTCTCTGACTCAGGAAATGAAACCGCTCAAACCCAGGCAGGGCGGTCCTGAACAAAACTCTCAAGTTCACCAATGAGAAAATTCATCCAGATTTGTAGTTGTCAGTTTAAAAGAGCCTTACGCCGAAATGTCTTTAGGCGTCTGTGTTGGAGGCCCAGATCGTACGTTTCACTACAACTCTATAACTGCTGGTGATGACAGGAAGTGACACGAGGGGCAAGTGGCCTGAGCAGTAAAATGGGGTGCTGCTGACATGAATGGGAAAGAACGCAACTCTAATCAGCCCCGCAAGTGGGAAATAATGCAGACCATTGTTGTTCAGGGCAGGCGTGGGCCTCAGCCTGCGCAGTTATTTCCCAACAGACGTGTGTGCTGCTGTTTTCCTCATCTCTAAGAGAAGAGAGAAAATGAGAAATGCCTACACGGTCAGTTTACTACAGAATCGGTTCACTCTCTGGGCAACCTCACAGAGGGAGGATGTAAGGTTAAATAAATTTATCCAACCTTTGACATATTATTTTGTCGTACACAAACATTTCAAATGAGAAGTATCTCATAATGGCCAAATGACCAGCACTGGTGCAGTGTGTGTACCTGAAGAGGACAAACCTGCTTTACTCTAAAGTCTATTCTTGTTAGATTCCTCTTCAGCTGATAGCTCAGCACAGAGCCGACAGGTTGCTTGATACATGACAGGATGTAGGCGGCTCTCATGAGAGCTCAGTGTTTAGCAGCCGTGCCTCATAAGGCCCAGCCACCAGAGGATGTGGTTACTTCCTGTAGATAAGTTCTATACTGAGACGGAGCCAGATTGGCACATTTCTCATACACACTACGACTATAAAACATTATAAGATCTACATTTGTCAAAATATGTGTTTTCATTATATTATGGTGGTTTGGTTTTCTGCTTTCTCCCTTCTCAGTCAGGCCTGTTGAGAAACCTTTACTGTTTGTGCACTGCCAGTTTATTCCTCCTCCAAATTTAATGTAGCAAGTCAGATAATGAGCCTGAGTACATGTCATTATATCACCTTGTAATTATTTTTGTGGCACAAATATGTTAGTAGTTTTCTTTGTGACCACCACTGGGGGGCACCATTCACATCATCAAAGTCCACATGGAGCAACTTTAAAAAGAAAATATCAAATAGAAAAGTTGTTTGTAGTTTGGAACAGCTCTTATGCATGTCTTGTGTTTGTAGAGGTTATACAGGAAAGTCTAAATCATCCCAACCATAATCCTCCAATAAGCAAAGCTGTGTGTGTGAGATGTTTTCACTTTATGCCAAATGTTTTTTTTGTCAATTTAGATTTTAGAAAATGACATAAGACATTTTCTCTATTTTCTTCAGATCAGTGTGAGAGTCACCACAATGGATGCTGAACTGGAGTTTGCCATTCAGCCAAATACAACGGGAAAGCAGCTCTTTGACCAGGTATGAGAAACCACTGTCACATGCTTAGTATAGTAATACTAAGACACGTTTTGATTAAACATGCAAGCATACATCATGGATTTTACACTATGTGTTAAAAAAAAACATGACACTACTCAATGAACAACCTTTCTGCTTGTCATAATAGTGCTTTAACTCGGTACACACCAACTGCAGTACATTTATACTGGCATTGTAGTGTAGTAATGTATTTGTTATAGTGTTAGAAATAGATACATGATTTAAAAAATGGTGTATTATGAAGATACATTTTTGTTTTTGTGCCATGTTATGTCATGAGGTTTCCTGCAAAGTAAATTTTATTAACATTCACAATTATTTCCGCTTGTTGTTTTTCACCTGTTGCGTATGGTAGGCTCTTCATAAACCTGTCACAGATCGCAGCATGCTAATGCTGTGGAGAGGAGGCATCAATAAAATGCTTTTTTGTTTTAAGGTTGTTAAGACCATCGGGCTGCGGGAGGTTTGGTACTTTGGACTCCAGTACCAGGATACAAAGGGCTTCTCCACATGGCTCAAGCTCAATAAGAAGGTGAGCTCTTCTGTGTTTAACTTCTGAACAATGCCTAGCACACTGTTTTGCCCTTCTTTGTCAAGACTGAACCCATGTCTATTTATGTACAACCTCTACCCATCATCCTTGCCACATTTTATTTTAGGTGACAGCCCAGGATGTAAGGAAGGAAAGCCCGCTGCTGTTTAAGTTCCGTGCCAAATTCTTCCCCGAGGATGTGACAGAGGAGTTAATCCAGGATGCCACGCAGCGGCTGTTCTTCCTGCAGGTGAAGGAGGGTATCTTAAATGACGACATCTACTGCCCTCCAGAGACGGCGGTCCTCCTGGCCTCCTACGCCGTGCAGGCCAAGTATGCTGACTACAACAAGGAAGTCCACACGCCAGGTTATCTGTCCAGCGAACAGCTGCTCCCTCAGAGGTGAGCCAGGTTTTGTGTCAGAATGATGTCACCCTTCAGCCGCTGTGTTCGTACGAGCCATGTCTCTCCACATGACTTCTGACGCTCGAGTGTCTCATGTCCTCAGAGTCCTGGACCAGCACAAACTCAACAAGGACCAGTGGGAGGAGAGGATTCAAGTGTGGCACGAAGAGCACAAGGGCATGATGAGGTAACCGCTGACGCACATGTGCACTTGCATAATGCGTGCACACACAAACAAACATGAAAAAAACACCTTGGCCAGCTTACTCCTCATTTAGACTGCATACTAAACTGCTAAACTATTTCTCAGTCTCCTCCTAAGTAATGGTCTTAGGAGGCTTCATTGAACTCTCACTACCTTGTTACCTTACCCTGTTACTTTATATTCACACACCCCTGGGATGTGCTGCCTTGAGCTCAGTGTTGTCTGATAATTGTCTGTGTGGTGACCTTGGTCAGCTAGAGTGCAGACTCAAACTGGCACCACACAGTTCAGACTTCTTTGTGCTCCTCAATCAGCCTCATTTAAAGACACTAGTTAAAGACGGGTCTTATTTGTTCACAGAGAGGAGTCCATGATGGAGTACCTGAAGATCGCGCAAGATCTCGAGATGTATGGAGTCAACTACTTCAACATCAAGAACAAGAAAGGAACAGAGCTGTGGCTGGGAGTGGATGCTTTGGGGCTCAACATTTATGAACAGAATGACAAGTGAGTGTTTCCACAGCTATGTAATCACCAGTCTGCCATAACAGGGGCTCGTTATCACTGCTAATTTCTGTCTGTTGAAATGCAGCTGACTCAGAGTTTTTGTCCTCAACAGAATGACACCCAAAATTGGATTTCCTTGGAGTGAAATCAGGAACATCTCTTTCAATGACAAGAAGTTTGTCATCAAACCAATTGACAAGAAGGCCCCTGTAAGTTTATCCTTTAAAATCATTTGTCAACAATGTAGGTATTTTGATATGTATTGATACAGAATATTTTGAAATGGGTCCAGCACAGATTCTACACAGTACAATGATACCTTGGTACCAGCCGAGCTCTCTCTTCTTTCCAGAGAGAGTCACAGACATTCACATTATTCATAATTAAAAGCTAAGATGATCCCCTCAGAGGCATTGTTGTCCATTTTTCCACAGGATATCAAAATTGGTATTGAGAATCGGTATTTTTCAAGGTATCATATTGAAGTTAGAAGTTCCAGAATCATGACAACGCTACTTTAAACCACAATAACTTGTGAGCATTTGATAAATCCAGTCTACGTCTTATGCCTAAATCTCTTTAGGACTTTGTGTTCTACGCTCCGAGGCTGCGCATCAACAAGCGCATCCTGGCTCTCTGCATGGGCAACCATGAGCTGTATATGCGCCGCCGCAAACCTGACACCATCGAAGTGCAGCAGATGAAGGCTCAGGCTCGGGAGGAGAAGAATCACAAGAAGATGGAGAGGTAAGAGTCACAAGCTGCAAGCAAACAACATCACTTACAACAGATGACACTGTGAAGTTTAGAATCATTTAGTAAATTGTGCGCATCGTGTGTATTCGCTATGTGTGACTTTAATGCACAGATGTGTAAACTAGTATATTTTATTTTGAATAACCTTTTGTGTAATGTGGTGATGCTCAACATTGTTCATCTTGTATATTGGGTGCTGTTTCCGTTTCCATCAGAGCTCTGTTGGAGAACGAAAAGAGGAAAAGAGAAGTTGCAGAAAAGGAAAAGGAGAAGATTGAAAGGGAAAAGGAGGAATTAATGGAGAGATTAAAGCAGATTGAGGAGCAGACGAAAAAAGCCCAACAAGGTGTGTGACCCGTTGTTGTTTAACACTCGATGTTGCACTGAAACAGTTAGAACGTTTACCTTCACATCCTCTGTTCATATGCGTCCGTGCAGAGCTGGAGGAGCAAACACAGAGGGCCATGGAGTTGGAGCAGGAGAGGAAGAGAGCCCAGGAGGAGGCCGAACGTCTGGAGACGGATCTGAGGAGCGCTGAGGAGGCCAAGGTGGCACTGCTGCAACAGTCCGAGAGCCAGATGAAGAACCAGGAACACCTGGTCAGTCTGTCATAGATGTTGAACCCAGATACCCGAAAGGTGTAACAGCTGAAAAAAAGTTTTCTGATGTTTCAAATGTAATTTTCTGAAAAATGTCGTTTTAGGCCACAGAGTTGGCTGATCTGACCTCTAAGATTTCCCTCCTGGAGGATGCCAAGAAGAAGAAGGAGGATGAGGCACACCAGTGGCAAACTAAGGTAAGAACTGTTTTGTGTTTTCTACTCGTCATTAAAGGAAGAATCATAACAGTCCCTGGGTTCTCGTTTTCACATGTTAAAATAACTTGCATCTATAGCCACATTATTAGGTGGCTACATGTGCAGCTACATCACTACTGCTCTCCCTTTATTAATTT